>JANPWX010000126.1:0-197871 GCA_024734555.1 Trochalopteron elliotii | reverse complement strand
AGTCGATTCGTATCAGTACTCGAAACGCGTCCCTCGCCGGGTGGCCGCGGGGCCGCCGCTCGCCGCGCCTGGATGCGCCCCCCGCCACCGCGCCCGAGGCTCCCATGGCGGTGGCACGGAAAATCAAAACTTTGTTGACGGTGAACATCTTGGTCTTCGTGGGCATCATCCTCTTCTCCGTCTACTGCAGGATCCAGGACCGCTCCCAGGAGCTGGTGCAGATCGTCCGGAGCGCGGACCGCCGGGCCAGGAGCCGCGGCGCCAAGGTGGGCAGCCTGGCCGACAGGGAGTCCATCCTGCAGCGCCTGGACCACCTGGAGGAAGTGGTCTACAACCAGCTCAATGGTACGGAGAGGGGCGGGGAGGGGACGTCCTGTGCCCCGGGAGGGTGCTGCAGGCTGGGCAAGAGCCCCCGAAGTGTCCCTCCCTCTGGGGAAGGGAAACTGAGCACCGATCGCACCGACCCTAGCGCTGAAGTGCTGAAAACCAAGGGCAAGAGGTGATGCTGGGGTTTGCTGGAGGGTTTGTCGAGCCTCCCACCACCACCCTGCCTCTCTGCCAACTCTTGGGCTAAAGTCAGGACTTGCTCAATCGATGCAAAGTTCAGGAGGCTGCAGTTCAGGGGTTTCAGGAGGAAAGTCCCTATGGGTTCAGAGGAAGTCCCTATGAACTGTACCAGTTTTTACAGTTTGCCTGCATGTATGAAATCTGCATAGGAAGTTGTATAGCACATACAGTGTTAGATTATAGCTGGAAGTCAAATACTTGGTTTCAGAACTACTTTAAAAACATTCTGCTGAGTTCTAACATTGTGCACTATTAATGGTCTGTTTAAACATAGCACCCATATGTTTCCGTAATGATTTTGCCATTTAAATTTGTTATTGTCATTGATGAGGAGGGGAAGCATCCACCAGTTCTTTTTATGACTTAACATTCTAATTCACCAGCCTTGAAAAATATTGCTAGGTAAGCAAAGAACCCTTCCACAGTAGTTAAAACAGGCTAAGCCATCAAAGTTGTTATAGGACAGATAACATTTCATATAGAAACTAATTCTTCAAAATGAATGCATTCGTATTTGCATAGATTTGTAAAGTTCTAAGTGTGAGACATCAAATAAATAAGTATGTGATTAAATATAGCAGTGTTTTGGACAAGAAAAGGCTGAAGGAGTGAACTTTTGCATGAAATTATAGTATAAATGTAACATTTAGTGTTTTGCAGCAAATAAAATTTTCAGTGTAAATATGTTTAAGTAGAGCAAATGTGCTTCTAGGCTGCTTGTGGAAATCTTACTCGTAACATTGATTTAAGAAAGGCTACTGTAGCCTCAAAATGCAGACAAATAGGAGGGTTAGCATGAAGTATGTTTACTATTACTACTTTGTGAATGAATGTATAAATCTAAGTAAGTTAGGCTGTTATTACCATATGCAGTTTGTGCCAGCAAGTGTTAGGGAACAGGCAGCCCCTCACATTCTCCTCTGGATAAACAGGGCAGAGAGAGGGGGAACGTGGAATGGGGTGTTAGTCCCAACCCCACACATTCAGGAATTAGAGGGAAAATGTCAACAGCTGTGTTTTCTAACCATATTCTGGAACAATTTTGAAGAATGTAGGATTTAAGAGGAAAATCCTTCTTGTGAATTCCACAAAGCCACAAAGTTCCCAAACTAAATTAGATCGCTCCTCAAGATAGATCTGTTGTAGTTCAGTGAATGGGGGGGGTTTGGCCCAAATAGATTTGTTCTTGGTGTTGTTCATGGGGGAGACTTTGGGTAGGATTTCCCTATGCTGTGTTCATCTCAGCATAGCAACCCCTGGAGAATCAGCAGGAGTCCTTAATGTTCCAGGCAGGCACCACTGCACGCAGTGACTGGAAGTTCTCTGTAAAGCATGCCTCTATTTTGGGAACTGTTTTCTTCATCTTCTTTAATTTCATTTATTGGATGTGGATCTTCAAGGTGAAATTACTTGAATTTAGTGTTATGTTGCTTCTTCAGGTCATATCAAACACTGCAGGCAGTCTTCTTTTCCTGAAAGTTCTTACGCAGGAAAATACAGAAAGTTTTACGAGCTGACCTGTTCAAATTTCCTATTTATTTCCCCTTAATTTTTCTCTAATGTGATTGTTGGGTTTTTTGTTATTACCCAGTGGTACATTAACACAGATTAATTATTTCATCATCTTCTGAAAAAAATACTTTCCTCCCCCATTGTGTTCCAACAAAAGCAAAAAGTCCTAAGAAATTAGAAGGTGCTGCACTGAAATCATCGGAGTTGCATCACTGTAAGTGAGATCAGGACCAAGCATCTCTGCTTGGGTTTAGCTCGCTGCTATTCTGTTTGTAATATCATGACTCACTATTTGTGCCATTAATGGGCACAAATTGCTGCTCAGGCAGCACTGGGATTCGGGGGAGCCTGTCTGACAGGGCTGTGCTGTGTCACACAGCAAGGCTGCTGTTACACAAACACTCCGTGTGCCCTGGAGCTCTGCAGCTTCACCTGAATGTTGAACAAGGTTTCTCAGCCCCTGTCCTGTACATGCTGCCTGATCACAAGGTTAGAGAGCTGACTGGGGATGTTTTGGTTGTTACTTTTTCATAAGGTGGGTCAAAGCCTCTTCTATGTGGAGAGACAGACATGGGCAGACACGTTTTATTCATGAGGAATACAAGTTCCTTGCATACCCAGAACTCTTCAAAGCATCAGGAGGCTGAGTCCAGCTCAATGTTATCATTGCAGCAGGTCAGCCCAGCCCAGTATTTCAGTTCTTTGCTCTTGGTCCTTTCTCTTTGAAACCAGAAAATTTAGAGCTACCTATTAAGTATATTTTTGTTAATATCTCAGTGTTCTTTTATTTTATTTTTCTCTTTTATTCAGATGAGACCTGAACTTGTGAAACTTACCTGGATTTTCTAGGGACTCTGTTGATGATCCAGTGCAATAAAAAGTCACTCTGTGAGAGACCAGCCCTGCAGCTGCACAGAATTTTGTTTCTGTCACATATATTTGTTTACATACAATCAAGGAAATGTTATTTGGAAGCGTGTACCTTCTGCAAGGAAAATAAACACAGGCAGTAACATTACAAATGTATAAAGAGGCAACCCAAAACTGATCACTTGAGAACTCATTAACTTTTCAGTCTGAATAAAATCAGTGAGTGCAGTGCCTGTGGAGGTGCCTGCAGAACGCAGAGGACCATGCATGAAAGTCAGGAGAAAGCTGGTCCTTGCAATTATCTTTGGCAGAACAGGAGTTTTTAGAATGGGATGAATGAGAATTGCCATGATTCCCTGCAGAGTCGTGCAGACATACACCCAAACAATAGTTTCCATTTGGCTCGTGCTCTGGTTTTTTATCAACTTGGGGAAAATAGTATTTCTGAAAGCTTGCTTCTCTCTCAGCTGCTGCTGGGTTTGGTGGAAGCAAATGAACAGAGCATGTAAAGGGAAAGGAAAGCAATGAAACGTGTCAGTGGAATTTTCTTGGTGAGACTTTGTATTACCTCCTGATGTTTGACCTTGGGTACAATGTTTATTTTGAAAAACAGAGTTATTATAGAGCTAGTTGAGCAATCCATATATATATATATATTTTTTTTTTTTTGCTATGGTATTGCTATTGATGGATGTATTTTATTGTCATTCAACACAGAACTCATGCCAGTTAGACTTGGTAGCAATTCTTTAGATGCCATAATGATAATATCTTGGTATTTTCTTTCTTTTCTTACTTTTTTTGTAAAGGGGAAAAATTAAAATTATTTAATTGACTGGGTTTTTTTCCCCTAATCAGTTTTGCATCTAAGTCTGTTGCTAATGATTCACCACAGAGGATAAAGAATTTTTGATGCCCCAAGTAGAGCATAACCTTTCATGCCAAAAGCAATTGAAGGTCAGACTACAATTTCAGTCTAATTGCCTTTTTCCCTTTTCACTGTCTCTTTCCAGTAATACACAACAATCAATACAGCATGTAATTAGATTTCATTCAATCTGCAAAGATTAAGAGAGCTTTCATCTTCTCATTATGTATTCTCACATCATGTCTTCCTGCCCATGTCTTCTACACTAGACCCCTTTGACCTGTTCTGTTTCAGATGTGGAGGGATAAGTTGGGAGTATTCCCTGGAATTAGACAGGTTATCATTTGTAACACATAATAATTTGATTTTGCTCTCTTTGGGAAGATTAAATGCAATAGCAATTTCCAGTGTGATCAATGGGGTTTGCATTACATATGCATTTCATGGAGGAGGCTGGGGGAGAACGTGGACAATTCACATAATTGCAGCACAGAGGCTTAAAATGATGGAAATAGCAGGTCTTGGGTGCAGAGTACTGATTCCTGCTGACTGGGACTCCTGATTTTGAGAGTGCTCTGGAAGCCAAGTGATTGCATTTAAAATTCAGCCTGGCAATCTGCATAGGTAAAAGTTACAGTAGTATTTTTAAAAGGGCAATTTATTCTTCACAACCTTGGGACTGGTTGAAAATGGGTCCAAATTTCCAGGTTTGAAAGTAAGGGTTGGGAACAGGCTGCAGGAGGGTCATGTGAATGTCCACACCACATGTCCACATTGTCAAAAAGAAGTTTTTACAGCTGACAGCTCTCAGCTGAAGAGCAGTGCCTTGGCAGAGGAGAGAGGCAAAGCCACATGTGCACGGATCACATTTAGTGTGACTGCAGCTTTGTACCCATGAAACTTCTCATACCCACACATTTTATAACTATTTCTATTTTATGTGTTTATGGTCTGCTGCTAACATACATCTGGCAAAATCAGCACCTAAACATCAGAAATACCAGCTCACTTGTGGGCTCTGCTCTCAGCCGTGTGGTTTCCTTATCCTGGTGATGGGCTTCTCTTCCTGTGGCCTCAGTTTGAGAACATTTTTAAAGAAGTGTAAGGTTGGTCCTCAGGAAGGCAGGAGGGAAAAATACTAACTTTTTTTCTTTCTTTTTTTTTTTTTTCTTAAGTTTGGCCATTTAAACCAAGTTAAACCATTTCTTGGTTTACCACACAGTGTTTTCTACTGTGCTCTGGGTCATTTTCTCAAGCCTGGGTAAGTCACCATTGCTACAGGCCTGACCTTCTGTATTGCAAAGTGATGGTCAAGTCCAACAGACCAATTTCCCCATCACACTTGCTTTGGTTGTGTTAGCCTTGATTTATGTAGCTGAGAGAACTCACAATCAGTGCTTTCAGGAAGGTCAAGGTTTTATTCACCACAACAGAAGGGAAACGTAATGAGCCAATATTTGGATAGGCCCTATATAAATATAAGGTAATATTCAAAATAGTATTACTCTGTTTAGGCACTTTAGGAAGAAAAGTTCTAAAAGTTTAGTTAAAAAAGAGGGCAGCTCTCTTTTGTAAAACAGGCAAAATTGCACTCAGCTCTGCAAAATATAGACAAATACAAAAAAATGTCTCCATTTCGGCAGCACATCAGTGATTTTAAAGTCTTTCCCTGTGCTCTGTGTTTCATACAGTGGTAACTATTTTATATGTCATGTTTCTGCTTTTTGTCTTGGTAGCTGGGAAGAAAGCTTATTTTGACAGGAAAAAAAAGTGGTAATTTTATCATTGACTCATTTGTATGGAACTTGAATCATTTGTACCATATGAGATTAAAAGCAATGTTTACAGAGGCATAAAGGAAACCTTTGCCTGATGTTTTTGTTGCCTTTTCAGCTGTATTCCAGTTCAGTATCCTTCCATTTCTTGGTACATTTCGCTGGAATTGGAAAAGCAAATATGGGTCTGTCATCTTCCCAGAGAGGAGCTGCAGTGTGCTGGTTGCACACCTACAGCCACTGCACAGGTTTAGAGGATTAGAAAACCTGGCTTTAACTTAATACCCTTGATAGAGAGAGGTGGAGCTGGTTTTTGAGTTTAGGGGGTTTTATTGTTTGTTTGTTTGATGTTTTAGTAAATAAAGGCAAGTAGCAGTTAAAGCAGGAGCATCATTTTAGAATGAGGTTTCAGACGCTGAATGTGTGGCACTTATCCAAGTGAACACTAAGATTTATGAAAGGAAGGAAAATAAATGAGTCACGTTTAACAAATCTGCCTTTTTTTAATGCTCCTCTCTAACTTTACTAATGGGCACTCAGTTTCTCTTTCTCAGCATACTTGGCATACTTTTTTATTATTGTTGTTGTTTGTGGGGCTTCTCTTGGTAGTCATTACCATCATTTAGTTTAAACCAACACACTGAAGGCCAGAAAAATGTAGAAAATAAAAAGAGCCTGTGATGTTCTGGATAACAGGAAGGAAGAGAGCCAGTGACAGCAGAGCAGTTTCCAACCTTGTTGTAGTCCTATTGATCAAAACTGTCCTCTGAAATAAGACACCTCGAGTTCCTGAGAGTAAAGCCAGAGAGAGTTCCTCCCAAATGACCCAAAGTCATCTTCTCCTGAGAGCACAGAGCTAAACCAGCCAAATACTAATTGGATGTGTCTGCGTTTCCTAAAACTCCTAGCTGTGGTGCAATGGAAATGGCTGTGAACACCTGAAAGCTTCATAGGTGGAGGAAAAACCCATTTCTAGGACAGCAGGGCAGGTGCAAACAGATTAAAAGCTGTCTTTCTGCCCTAGAGTTTCTATCCTTTCAGGTGTTCTGGAACATCTAGGTTGTCCAGACAGTTTTGAAGACAAGATACACAACTGGCACTTACTGGTTACTCAGCAAGTCCTATAGGAGATAAGAAGAGTGTAAGGCCATCTCCTGAGCCAAGATTTCTTGAGTTATCCAACAGAAGGCAGTCATGATGCAACTTGGTCTTGCAGAGACCTGATTTAGCTGGAGTTACTCTGAGTTTAAACACACCGTAGTGCTGCTGGGAGTAAAGGTGACAGCCTTGGTTCTGTTGGTTATTTCTCGGTTTGATCTTGTTGGGCTTTCAAATTCTCATTTCTTGAAGTGATGTCACACCAGTGATCTGGTGTAGGTCCAGATGAAGTGAGCTGTGTGCATGTACGTGTCTGTAGATGTCCAAGGAAGTGGTATTTTGGAGCTGAGTTCTGCTCTCTTATCCCTCTGGTTTGATGCTCTCCCCCCTCAGTGAGGGAAGAGGACTTGTGCTTTCTGCAGTTCTTTGCACTAACTTTTTATTTCACCCGGTTTAGCTAAGTTGACTCCTTGCTGGGCATGGAAAGACAGTGCAGCAGCACCTTTTGTGGGAAATCCAGTGGAATGGATGTTCCAGAGGAGCTCTCACACCAGTTCCCTCCCCCTCTTACTGCACTTCTCAGGCCATTTCATTTCTGAACAATTCTGTGTTTAATTTACTTGGATGACTTGTTCTGAGGGATCTTCTCACAAACCAAGGATGAGCCTGGGGCCATGAGTTGTTTTTTATCCTTGTTGAGGGCAGTCCTTAGTGAAACAATGCAGCAGAAATGGGCTGGTTTTGAGAATCTCTGACAAATGGCAAAAGGCCAAATATTTTTGTTGGGTTTTTTTTTTTTTTTTCCTTCAGATATGTCCTTGATTAGTGTCTTTGAAGGAGAGTCCAAGGGCAGCAGCAGGGCAGAGAGCTGAGGAGACAATAGAGAGATTCTGCTTTGTCATCATGCGCAGTGTGGACGCAGAGTTCTCTTGGGGGCTGAAGAGTTGTTGAAGTAAATGAGCAAAACGTTTTTAGAGAAGGTGAGGATATAGATTTCTGAATATCCTAAGCCTTGTATCACCTCCTATGGAGCCATTCTCCAGAAGCACTTTCACTTGCCATTGGTCTGATTTATGCTTTTAATACATGAGCTGTAATTTGCATGTCATCCTGGGAGAGTGGGCAGTGATGAAGAAAACTAAACCAAGGAAAAGGTTTTTAAAAGACCTTCTCTTTAAATAGCTTTCTGCTACTTAAAAATGGTTCTGTCAGGCAGGGATATTTGATGCCAAAGTACTACAGGAGAGTGATACCTGTTTCACAGCACAGTATTTAGAATTCCAGTGTCTGGAATCACATTTAAATAACCCAAATTTGGTGGATGAGGATGCAAAGGAACATGCTTGGCTTCTGGGATTCTTTAGTGTGCATTTGCTTCAGTCTCAACCTTCTGGGCTGCACATTAGAGCAACAAGCCCAAGAGGCTGCTGCAGCACCAGGATCTCCCTTGATGAGACAACAGCCCCTGTGAAATGGCTCAGCACTGGCACAAGCCTTGCTCTCCCCCAGCAGGTTCCTGACACCTCCTTCCCCTGTGCACAGCCAAGACAGGCCTGTGGAAAGAAGCTGTTTGTGCAAGGGCCTGTGTTAGCTGTGGGCCAGAGGATTCACAGCACAGAGCTGCTCTCTCTGGGGTTCCCAGTGTGTTACTGGAGTTTGTTCCTGGGGAGCTGTTGAGAGCCTTGTCTGTGGTTGAGTCAGCACTTGTGTTTAGCTGGGAATCTAAGCCAGGTACAAGAGTGACTGTGCTTTCTAAGCAAAGTGCAGATGCTGCCAGCCCTGCTGTGCTGGAGCAGTGTGTGGGGTGGCAGACACTGCTGGCTGCACGGAGTGACTGCCTCAAGTAGGTTTTTATGACTGCAGCAGTGATTCAAATTCTCCTCAGCTCACACGTGCACTTAGTCCTGTTGAAATCAGGTGCCTAAATTAATCTTTGCTATTGATCCAGAGGCATCAGCACAGTCAGTAGTTATCAGTACAGTAACTCCAGTAGTAAGTTTGCCCAAGTGAAGGCATTTTTGCCATAGGATGAAGAGATTTGGTAGTCATGATGATGTGTAAGTAGTACAAAGGATGAAGCTTTGCTGTGTCCCTGTACTACTTCAGTGTGGTTGAGAACAGGGTCCTTCCTCCTTGAAGGGTTTGGAAGGATTCCCTTTTCTAGTAGAGATCTGGTGATTTTGAGGGGTTTTGCCTCTGACTCCTAATTCTGGGGGCTCTCATTGCTTCTGTGTTTGTGCTGTTTGGCTCCAGTTTGCATTTTGCAGAAAGAAGTTCTCAGACCAGGTCAGATTAGCACTTCATCATGGCTGTCTTGCCAGTGGTACTGCAGGACCATTTGCAAAGAAAAAGGGAGTTTGTTGCATAGAATTTAATTTCTCTTGGAAGATATCCATGAAGACAGCTGGAAAGCCCTTTCCTGCAATACTGGGGAAGTTTGCTGCTTCTTTTTTTTTTCCCTCTAGCATTTTTGGTGGGGTGGTAGGGTTAATTGGTTGTTTTTCATTTGGATATTTTATGCTGGTTATGTATTTTATTTGGCAACGGGGCCTTACTGCCCTTTTAGAAATTGAGTTTATTTTTTCTACAGTTCTCATATGCCTCTAGGATGAACAGCTTTTGTAAATAAAAATGTATTTTTTTGTTATATTAACTCATTTTCAAGCAAGCCTTGTGTTGTAGCAAAGATTGGTGGTATTCTTTCCTGTGCACACTGAACTGAAGGCAGTGATAAGACTAAAAATATCCCCAATTGAAATAGCATTGTATAACCCAAAGGTTAGTTTTCCTCAGGATGAAAATTTGCAGTTGCTCTATAGATTCCTTGTAAGACAGATTTCTGGTCATGCAGCCATGTGTAAAATGAGGCTACTGATAACTGCAAAGTTCTGTATCTGCAAAACTCAGCTCCACTGGTGGCTGCCAGGAGCAAAATTCTGCTGGTGGCCAATGCTGACACCCCTTGCTCTGGTGTGAACTGGAGGTGAGTGCTGGCTGTGTCACCAGCACTGAACTGTGGGTGCAGAGCAGGGACCAGGCACTTTCACACCTCTAACAGGGAATCAGGTTTTCCAGCACAGAGCTGTTAATGCTAAACCCTGCTGATGGATTGCAGGTGGCTCCATGTAACAGATGGGAGTGAGGCATGAGGGGAGAGTGAGCTGAGCATGTTGGAGTTATTAAACAGCCTAATGCTAAGCTGCCCAGCTGCTGGAAGAGTTGATGCTTTCAATTTCCACAAGCAATGAGTGGGTTTGGCGTGAAAAAATGGGTGGTTGGGTGGCTTAGGTGTGAGCCTTGGGTTTGGAAACCACTTGTATTTTTTGGTAGTTCTGTTAGATAATTTGTGTGTTGCCCAGAGAATCCCCAGGACTCATGACTCAGAATGTGGCTGCTGACTTTCCAAAGCCATCACAGGGATGTGGGCAGCCACATTCTCCACTGGAGCCACCTTTCTTCCAGGTGGCCAGTAATTTCTACCACTCTTTAATGAGCTTTTGCATCTACCAGAACTTGCAACTTTCTCAGCAGTTGAAAAATGTCTTTTGTTTATTCATTTGCTGGTATTGCAAGGAGCAGTGAAAATGTTTTCAGGTATTAATTATGAATTTAACTTATTTTTTCAATTTAATATTTGGCAAACTCACTCAACAGATCCATCATGTACTCCTTCAGGCACAGACGTGACCATGTCAGCACCTGCACTGAGCACTTCACCCTCAGCTATTCCAGCTCTGAATACACAAACCCAATAATCTTTGATTTTAGACCTGTGCCAGCCTGATGCTCCTCCTGAAATAGATCCATCTGGCTCAATGCATTTCCATTTAATAGAAAATTAATTCTGGAAGGGAAGTGCTTTTATAATGGTTGTATCCAGTGGGGTTATATGTAAAACCTTCTGTTTCCTGAAAGAGTCAGCTTGGTATGGGTCCCATATTCACAGCTATGTTCCCATTCCAGGCCCACATAACTCAAAGCCAGGCTGCAGAGAGCCCTCTCAGATGAGGTCATGGAAGGAGGAATTTCTTCTGTGATTCATTCTGAACCTGATGTGCCTAATAACTGGATTCTTTGTCTCCCTCTTTCTGTCACACATTAAAAAGTTCTCAAAGTGAGAATTTTCAGTCTTCTTTGCACAATGAGAAGAGTGAACAAAAGATGTGCATAAATGGAGGAGAAATATTTATGAGGGAACAAAGACATGGCCCTAACTTTGAAGCTGGGATGGAGCAGCCCAGCGTGCCAAGGGACACGGGCTGAGTGATGCAGCCCTCAGAGAGGGAGATGATCGTTGCAGAAGGATTTTTTGCATATGTTACAGGACTACTTGTTTAGACATCTCTCAGCCTTTAATCATGCTGACAAGGAGCTGGAGCACAAATAGAGTCTAAGAGACACAGTGGAGCCGATGGAAGAATGAGGCCAGTGTGAAATTTTCTGTATTGCAGTTGCTTATAATTGATGGAAATGCTCATGGGATGAGTGTACTGGGGTCAGGGTCTGTGCCCAGCTCATGGCAGAACTGTTCTGGCCCTAAGAAGAGGTGGAGATCCCCTTGGCAGAACTGTTCTGGCCCTAAGAAGAGGTGGAGATCCCCTTGGCAGAATTGTTCTGGCCCTAAAAAGAGGTGGAGATCCCCTTGGCAGAACTTTTCTGGCCCTAAGAAGAGTGGAAGAGGTGGAGTTCCCCTTGGCAGAACTGTTCTGGCCCTAAGAAGAGGTGGAGATCCCCTTGGCAGTACCACGTAGGACAGATTACTCTGGGAAAGCCAAACCACAGTTTAAAAATGCATCTTAGCATGGAGTGTTGATAGTTACTGTGAACCACTTTCAAGAGAGAAAAGCTCTTGTATGGCTTCTTTATGGCACTGAGTAGCAAAGTCAGAACCAGGCTCAGAGGACAGGACAGCTCATGCAGGATCAGCACCAATTAGACATGACTGGGCTGAGACACACTATACTGTCATCAAGAGAAATGATATTTCAGGATGGAAATTAATTTTAGAAGCAGAAATCAGCATGTGATCTTCTGGTTTTGTCCCTGAGCTGGAAGGAGATGCCTCTAATCTGTTTGATGGGTGATATTGCATGCCTGTGGCTCCTCAGTGCCTCAGCATATGGTTGTGAAACTAGAAGCTGATTATTTTCAAAAGTATTTTGACAGATACTGAACTGACAAATTCCCTGTTAAAAAGAGAGAGAGGTTTTGTTTGCTCTCTGCTCATGAGGCTTTGTGGGTTTTAGGATCATACCTTGCTTTATATTCCTTTCAAAGGTGGGGAGGGAAAAGCACTCATACTATAAACAATCAGAAGGTTTAATTTTTTAATTAATTCCAGGGGAAACAGGCAGAGCTTCATGGAGTGGTGTGCCCTGCTGTCATGGTGCCTCACCTCTAAGCCTGTGTTCTCCCTTTCCAGGGGAAAAAGTGCTAATCTAGCGAGTCAGGCATTTCCATGCGAATGTCCTGTAATATGGAAAAGTAGTTTTAAATGGGATCACATGCATACCTCATTATTTCATTATGAGTCTCTTAATCTGTGACCAAAAAACAGGCTCTTTTATCAATTACCCTGGTTCTCATCATTGCCACTAACCCCTGACAAGAAGCAGAGTGCGTGAGCTCCCAGAAACTGGAACTGGGGACATGAAAGGGTCAAGAGAATATTTTAAGCGGCTGAAGTCCAAGTCCCAGGCCCAGGAGACCTGGCCTTCGTTTCCAGGGGGGCTGTCCTGTGCTCTTTATCTGTGGTGACAGCTCATATCTCTGCTCCCCTGATCCCCATCCCTTATCTGTGTCCTCAGGTTAACTTTGTGATATTGTTAATCCATGGTGTTTATAACAGCCAGGCATCCAACAGACCTGGACACCCAGTAATTAACACATTCAATCCTAAAAATATGTGTTTAGTTCCTTGAGCAGCTAAGCCAAGAAAACTGACTTTCTTGTGGGTTGGCATCCCACGAGTGAGTTCTTGGGTGGTCTCTAACAACTCCAACAGGTCTCTTGTGTTTGATCTTTCACCAAACCTCTTCTCTCAGTAGGAACATTTTAATGGCACTTTCTTCCCAGATGTCAGTTTCTGTGACACTCACAGAAATGCAATTTTTGGAGACCTCTGACTGTCTGCCAAGCTTTGGCTGAAGTTAGAAGCAGTCCTCGAAATCTAACAAGCAGAGTGAAGGGAGAGTATGGAGAGGGAAGCAGACTGATGGACAAATGGAGACAGAATGATCCCACAAAATGTTTTTTCTTAGCAAACCAGGCTAAAAATCATATTGGTGACAAATGGGATTTTTACTTATTTAAACACAATCATGATAATTAAGTTCTGAGCTTTTAAAGGAACCAGACTCAGATGTCCACACTGAACTGCTTTGCTTGCTCTGTTAATTTGCAATATGTTAGCACAAGCATTTTTTCCTCTACTTCCCTGCTTATTTCAGCTAATAACTACAGCAGCATGACATTTCCCTGACACTCCACCAGTACTGCAGGAGAGCCTGCTTTATTTTCAGCCTGCTGAAATGGCAGACTCGGGTACCCCTAGCCTTTCAGTGCCTTTCAGTGCCTTTCAGTGGTGAGTGAATAATTAAATTACGAGCGGAGCAGAGCAGTGATGCCGGTGCTCGGCAGCGTGACGCACGTCGTGCTGCTCATCCCATCACATCCCCGTCACAGCCCAGGGCTCAGCCCTGCCTTCCTCTGCCTCCACTTGGTGCTGGGCAGCTCCTGCTGCTGAGGAGAAATGTGGGTGTGACCTGAAGTTTAATCCTGGCACCACTTGGTGCTGGGCAGCTCCTGCTGCTGAGCAGAAATGTGGGTGTGACCTGAAGTTTCATGGTGACCGGAGAGTGTGTCTGCTTTGTGTCCTTGAGGAGTGATGAGCCCAAGCTGGAAACTCAGAACTCGGGTTCCTGAAATTCAAATTTTGATTCATACCAGTCTCTTCACTGAAGGATGATCTTCTCCTGTATAAAAGCACCTTCTATCACTGTCCTCATTTCTCTCTTTACTGTGTAATTTAACACCTCATGATGTAGTCGTAAGTCCAAACCGGAGACACATCAGGGCACAGGGACATCCATTCTGTCATGGGATTTTGGCAGAAAGGAAAGGAAAGCTTGAAGAAAAATTGAGTCTCTGAAAGCTTGAGTTTCTTTTTACATTGCCTTGGTGAAAACCAGATAAGCACTGTTGCAGTCAGTGGCATTAGGAAGGTAGATTGAAGAAGGTTGATCCACAACTTCAAAAACTTGGCCATTGTCTTTATATATGATCTGAATTCTGTATATGTGTGGAAATTGAAACGTGCCCTGTTGGTGGATCAAAGCACCATGTTGTTACCAAATGCATCCTGTCTTTTCCAAGACAAGCCCAGGGGTCCTGCTGTGGGTTTGTCAGGGCCTAAATCAGTCCTGGGTCACAGTCAATTTGTACAAATACCCACATGCAATGAAGCCAATCTTGTTAATAATGAATCAGTTATTATAGCTGGGCTGGGTTTTAAAGTGCCTGTAATAGTAGACTGTAGCTTTCCCGCTCCTGGAAGTCTGAGTCAATTTATCTTTATATCAACAATAAACCAGAAAGGGCAGAAATCAAAGTAAGCCATATTTTTATTACCACTTTTAAATGAAACATTGTGCCAATATTTTTTCCCTAATGTTACATCTTTATTTTCTCAAATTTATTGGCAATTGCTATTTATCTTCATTTCTCCTTTCTTTTGCAAAGCTATCTCATCCCTTGATTTGCTTCCCCCAGAGAATGTGGTACCTAATTCTCTTTATTTGTCCTTGATAAATCCCTGATTAATTGTATGTTATAAGCTATCCATGCAGCATCGTGTCTTTCATTTCTAAATAGGCTTTCTTTTATGAATATAAAGAGCTAAAGCTTTCCTTTCTAGAGCCAAAACCAAATCCAGACTCAACATTTCCTTTAACAATAGCAAGGTACTTCAAAACCAAGTAAGCTTCTCAGCGCTGTGGACTCCTTCTATTCCTCCTTTGTGAGCAGGAGAGACTCAGAGCTTTAGTTGGGCACATCCTCTAGTAGAGAGATCTGTTATAAATGTGGCTGTCACTTCATCTCATCAATTAGGAGGACTCTGCATAATAACTGACTTCATCTATTTTAGCTTCAAATATGCCATAATTTGTTAATTTGTAAGCATTTTGGTTTAGATGCTGGATTCAGGACTGTATTTTTGCTTTTTAAAATGTGTCCCATGTTTAGTTTTGAGCTGGCTTGTCCTGCTGGCAGAAAATTAAATCATACACACGTTAAGAGGTTGATGGGAGGAGGCACTGCTGCCTGGCATTGACAAGCAAGGCACAGCTGTGCTGTATGTTGACATGAGATATGAAAATAAAGTGAAGGCAGGAAAGAGGAGAAAAGCAGAGCTGTGAGTTCTGTCTCAACCAAATTCCCAAGCCAAGCTCCTTGAGAGGTGTCAAAGATGTGCCTGAGAAAGAAGAATGCAAAGACAGGTCAAGAAAAATACACAGATCTACAGATCTAAAATAGACAGTCTGTCAGGAAAATGAGTATGTTTTGAAACCAATGTGCAATGATGCAAAAAGAAAAAAGAAGAAAAAAGTATGTCACCCTTACAGAGCTTTGAAGGCAATACTACACTGAAAGGAAAGGGGAGGAATCAAGGCCCTCTCTGGCTCCTGTGAAAACCAATATCCAAATTAACTGTTTTTCAAGAGATTGGGTGGAAGTATTTGAAATCTCACATCCTCAATAGCAGCTGGTGTCTTCTCCCATCTATTCCCAAGCTGGAATGTCCCATGATAAGACGGGGAGGCAGCAGATAGAGACCCAGCCCTGCTCTGACAAATCCTGGCCCTTTCTCAGATCATTTCATTCTCTGATAGCCAGTGGGAAGAGCAGGCAGTGACTGCTGGGGCCCAGAAAGGAGAGCAGTGGCTGTAGCCAGCAGGTCTGTAGTTGTTAGCATTGGCTCTTTATTGTGGTTGCATTGCCAGGGGTGAACTCAGTGACTAATTTCACAACAGTGGAAAATCGAGATCCACTTTCAAGCACAATGTGACTCTGAGCTCCAGCAGCTCCCACGTCTGGGTTTAATGCTGCCATCCTCTGCTGTGCAAAATGAGCTCAACAACTGGGAGCTTTGCAGCCATACAAATGGCAAAGTGTTCTATATGACTTTGTTGTTGGGAAAGCTATCTGTGTGATTATGTTAGTTTAATTTAATAGCAGGCTTTTTAGGTAAATGAGCAGGGAGGCTTATGAGTGTCTGCAAATAATGTGGAGCATGATTGCAGAATGATGCTGTGGGAGATGGGCTTGTCTGGCCCTTGTCAGAGCTCTCTAAACACCCTTGAGCAGGAAAGAAGATTCTTCCTTAACCTTGGACAAAATCCCTCTGAGCCAGAGACCCAAGGGTGAATCCTGGGCTGAAAGGCAGTCATTTGGCAGGTTGGGCAATGTCAGATGTGGTAGTGTGATGAGTTTAGACTTTATTATCAGGACAATGGTGTCTAGAACAGTATGAACCTGCATAGGACCTGAAATTAGATAGGTTTGGGGGTTTTTTTTGGTTCTTTGTGTTTAAAGATTTTTTTTTTCCTTTTGGAACCTACACCTGTGGGATTGACTGCCGTAGTGGAGCTGGTCCAAGAATAGACCAGTCAGGGATTTCTCATCCAGAATTGCATCAGAAGTCAAAGGGGTATTTTTAATGATTAGAGGTGTGCAGTCACTTCTGTAGGGTCAAGGAAATGTCATTGCATTGAACAGCAGCTTTCCAGCTGTGGCTCTGTCCTGTCAGGCCTTGGGTCACAACTCCCTTCCCTGCCTCTGATTACCACAAGCAAACTCCTTGCTTTTCAAAAGATATTTTCCTCATTTATGAAATTAAAACCCTTTAACTTGGCTGAACCAACTTGTTCCTGAATCTAATTAAACAGCCCCAAAGTTTTAGCTCTTCCACCATGGAGCTTTTCAAGGAGAAGTCACTCTCCCTTCCTCTAGAATGGCTCTGTTATTGTTTTAATGACCACTTCACCCAGGAGTTTTCACCTCTGTTTCCCTGGAAAAATTAAAGAAAATCTAATATATTGATAGAGATGATCCATTTCATGTGAGTCAGTGGCACTCTGACCATGACAGTACCAGAGAATTCATTGCTGCAGGAGCCCATTGAATCTAATATTAGTGGCTGGGCTTTTAAAGGACACTAGGTAGTTTTATGCCCTGTTTCTACCTGTCTGAGTTAAGATAATGAGGGTAATCTAATATAATGCTTCAGGGCTTTAGTTACCTAGCTGTGGGGTTCAGAAGGCAACTCTGCTTCCAGGGACTGTGCAGAGTTTAATTGGCCAAGTGCTTTATCATTTGTGTTTCATTTCCTCTGAAGCCTCAGGTATTGGCCACTGCCAGAGGACAGGTGCCAAACTGATGACACTCAGATTTTGTCTCCTTTTAATATCAGTGGGCTGCCAGGCAGATACACCAACATTTCAGCTCCTCCCCCTCAACTCCAGATTTATGCCATCACCAGAGGAGTTTTCTGGCTTTCCTCCAAAGCCCTGAAGAGAAAAATACATTTTGTGTTTCACCAGCAAAAAACACAAGTCATCTGGGATTTAAAAACTTCTAGAAGAATCGTGGCATCGGTTATTTATTTAAAAATAACAAAGTGATCTTTCTCTGTGAATGATCTTTTTGATCATTGAAATGAAAATAGTCACACACGTATTATTTAAAATTATGCATCTGGGGTAGGGTCTCTTTATTTTGTCTCTCAAAATACTTAGCTCTTCCTGGCTTAAGGAGGAAATCTATTTTTGTTTATCTCAAGTTTCTGGCAAAACTCTGGCACCTCTCTTATTATCTATAAATTTGGGATCAATGTCCTACCTCACAAATGAGCTTTTATCTTCATCTCCAATGGACTCTACAGCTGCTATTTCTTGGTCCTTCCAGTCGTCAATCTGTTTATCTCCTCCTGAATTATCTGTTGTAATTAGAATACATTTTCTCATCTCAAGGGGTAACCAGCTCCAAATGAGTGTTCTATAAAAGCAATTACTTTTGATATTAGATATCTGTACATAAAAACACAGTATTTCTTCCAATTAAAAAGCACTAATGAATTTTGTGTCTGGAGAGGCAGTAGCCTACGCAGTGCTGCAGTTTCTGTGAAGCCAAGGAACAAAGGATGAGGCCTGGAAGAGGGCAGTGGTGTGTGTGCTGCACCACTGAATAGCAGATTCAGAGAGAACATGGCTCTGCAAGGACATCCTGTTCCTTTTTGTCCCCAGCAGGCCTTTTGTCAACACTGATGGACCAGATCCCTCTCCACGCTGTGCCAAGATGACTAACACAGTTTGTCCTGCTATGCCTGTCTTCTACACCTGCCCTCAGTCTTTTTATGTCCTCAGAAACTCCTCTCCTCTTCCTCAAAGTATTCAGTCATGCATTTGGCATGGGGCAGCTTTACCAGAGGTGGACTCCTTCTCTCTACAGACACAGAACTGCCACCTTTCACCATCTCAAAATTACCTGAATGACTGGGGAGCTTTTATCACTAGCTTTTCTACAAAAAAAGATCATTTCAGAAACACCTTGACAGTGTTATATTGTTTTCAAGTCTTCTTTCTTCATTATCTTTCTTGCATCTGGTTCTTGTCTTTATTGATGGTGAGTTCTTTGGAGTGGGAGCTGTCTTTTTGGGTTCATGTAGCATCTGCTGCCATGGTATCCTGAGTCTGGACTACATGCCATGGAAACTCTAAGGAAAAAACTGGTCTAGCCAAATCCTGTCCTGGTAGGACTTACCATGTAGGATTTAAGGATTAAAGCATCAATATGGTGGGAGCAGAGTGTATAGGATGGAATAAGGGTCAGCTTCCAGCCCAGATGCTGAGAACAGCCCTGGGCATCTTCATGGAATTTTCCATAGAATGTGTTTTGAGCACTTGACAGATATTGACATGCTGTGTCTCAGAGTGCACTCTGCAACCTGGAAAAGTCCCTGCTTTGAAGAAGAAACATATGGCAAAGCACACAAGGGGTTGGGTATTAGTCCTCTTTGCAGATAATCTACATAATTTCCAAGGCTCCTGGTTCTGCACTCTCTGCCTGACTGGCTGCTGTGGGTGGGAAAGGAGCAGCCCCCTTACAGGCAGAGCTGCCAAATCCCTTCATCCCCTCACCATCATTCAGCACTCTTCTCACAGATGGATGGATGTCTTAGAGGATTGTCTCTCATCTGGGCATCAAAACTGGGGAATACTGTCTTAGGCTTTCCATTGGGGTCTGGAGATGAGGTTAAGCTACGAAACCACTGCACCTTCTGCTTCTAGAGCCAAAAAGTTGCATATCAAATCCTTCTGCTTTACAAATTGCTGTACTTTTTTCCTTTTCAAGCCATCCGCTGCAGGATGCTGTTTGTCTTCTCCCTGATATATCTGCAGAGATACTTGGGGCTGATATCAGGCACCAGGGGACATAAACTTTTCAAGCAAGGATGCAGCAAACTTGACTACAACTATAAAAAAAATAAGACCATGTTTTGGGTCTCAGATAAATGGAAGTGCTGGAGTCACTTAAATTAGATGGAGTTTTGCTTGTTGCTCTCCAGTTTCCAAAAGTTGGAGCTTGTATCCCTGTGGGATGTGATTTGCTGAATGTTGCTGTATGTAAAATAAATCTCCTCCACAGCCAGCATTCCTTCTAGCTCAGAAGGTGAGCACCTTTTGATATGGGCAAAATTCAGATCAGTTCTCTGGGCAGGAAATCTTACATATTATGTAGGCTTGCTTCAGGGTCATGGTGGGAGAAACTGATTTGGGATATGGAAAGTTGGGATATGCAGAAATTAAGGGCCAGTCTCTGTTTAACATTTAGATTGAATCATGAGCTAGACACCAGCAACTCCCCGTGCTGCATGCTACTGTTTGCAAAGTTGGCTGAAGCACTGTCAAATAGTGACATAGCTCCAAATAAGACTTTTTCCCCCCTGTATATTGTTGATCCTCGTGCTTGCAAGAGAAAAATGCTTTTACTTTTTCAGGTTTAATATTGGTGCACTGAACTGCCAAGGCATTCACTGAATTTCTGCCTGTGGGGCTGTGCTGGGTGTGTGAGAGGCAAGGGGCTTTTTACACCAGTGAGCCTTTCTCTGGTGTGAGCATGTTCCCTTAGAAATTACCAGCTAATAGTTGTTTTTAGGGATCACTAAAATGAAGTTATAAACAGCTGGTGAGCCTGAGACCTTTAGCTCAGTGTTGAAGGGCTCACTCATATTGCACTTTTCCTCCTCCTCCAGCCCGCTGCTTGCCTTGTGCATCTGCCTCACTGTGACATGGAGCTCCTGAAGGAGGAAGATCAATGCTTCACTCCATGCCTCCAGATATGCCATTCATTGAGGCTGTAACCTTCAGCTGAAGTTTTTAGCTGCAACAGAACCAGATTACAAAATTAGCACAATACAGTAATTCAAGGTGGAAGCATTAGGGCTGATTCAATAGCTGCAACTGCTCTAATTCCTGCCTCTAAACAGGTGGGTTTATTTAAAAATAGCTTAAAAAGACATTGTGAGCTGAGTCTTGTTTAAGCTGTTACTGAACCTATTTCAGAATCTCTGAACCTTTTTCTTTTCTTTGCAAAGCTGTGACTGGAAATGCTAAAAGTCAGCTGTCAGCTTTGTCAATCTATGTCCCTGATTTTTTTTTTTTTTTTTTTTTTTTTTTTTTTTTTTTTTTTTTTTTTTTTTTGGTTAAGCCAAGATCCAAAGATTTTTATTGCCTTACATGGTATGCAGTGATATTTTCAGCTGAGAAATAATCATTGGAAAAGGAAGGAAACAACTGTTTTGCTGATGAGTTTTATGTTTTCTGTTTAAGAGAAGTGTTTCAGGAGTCACAGGTAGAATTTCTGGGTGACTATGTCAAGGCTTTTGACCTATGCCAGGTTTTTTAGATGGAAATGTTTTATCACCTCCTTCTAAGGTGCTAGAACCTGAAATACTTTTCTGCAGCTATTCAAATGTGCAGATGATGTAAGTGTAGATAAAGCTCAGAAGTCTGGCTTTGGAGCCCTTCTCAAGCTGCGGCTGAGACAGGCCAGCAAGGGCATTTTGGAGATTTTGCAGCAGTTCTGTCAGTGTTCTGACATTCTATTATTATTTTAAATCACTGATTTTGATTTGTCAGAAGTTTAATTTTGTCTGAGAACTTTGGCCGAACCTGATTTACAGCCTCCTGTAATTGTGTTGCAAATGGGAAAAAAATGATAGTAAAATAATCACAGCCATAATCTGATCTAGCTTTTGCCATAGTTTCTCATATAAATCTCCTTAGTACTTTTCCCATTGTGACAGGGTTTATGATGAAAAATAGAAGGTCTCTTTTCTTCCTAGAAAATTATGCATCCTGTGGAGTAATTAATCTGGTTAAGGAACTGAGGCTGGTTTGTTCTGCTCTCCATTCTCCCAACAATTTCTGTCCTACACAGAAATCTCTGCAGTGAGAGCAATAAATTTGAAATGAATGACAGACACTAATTATTTGTGACCTCATTGTCATCTGCAGCATGGAAGAGTCTGTGACCATTCCCAGTGTATCAGCTGCGGATATTTTTAGCCTAGAAAATTTAAAAAAAGGACAGCTTTAAAAATAGCTGCTCAGTGGGCATCCCCTTTCTGCACATCCCCATTTCAGAGCTGGCCCCCCATGATCTCAATCCTTGGCTGTGTGCCTTTCCCTCACTGGCTTCTTGTGCCATGGAAAAATGGGTGAGTTAGGACTGCAGGTGAGTAACCCAGAGATAAGAGAATTCCTTCACGAGGGTCTGAACTGCCCTCCCTAAATGTGACTTGGAGAAGCCAGTCCCACATTTGTACTGCCATTGTGTTTGTTGCTACCAAATGCTGACAGTTTCTTTCATTCTTTTTAATTGTTTGGTTGAAATTATGACATTTTCCTCTTGAAAAAGTTTTGATTTGAAAAATGTTGAGCAGGTCAAACTCTAATTGCTTTTCTTGGTGTCGTAAATGACTTGGGGGAGAGTCACACATTCCTGTGTGGTGTTCCCAGGATTATTATAAATAACTTTGTCACTTATAATGACTTCTTGATAGCGAGCCTTTTGGAAAGGAAAGCTTTGACATTAAACACAGGATATTTGAGGAGTTTATTTATGAGGATTCAGCACCAAATTAAATGCCTGTTGCCATGGAAGAGGTTCTTGGCGATGGGATCATATGGGCATGTTTTATCTTGGTTAATTTTGTTTTACTTTTATTTTTGAGTTGACCAGTGAATGAAACCTGTAAATGCATTGTTGACTGGCTGACTTCTCAGCACTTACTGAGTGTCCAAACTTTCTGCTGCTGTGAGCTGTACAGAGCTGAGTGTCTTACATATTTCATTTGTCAGATGTGAAGTGCAGTGGAAATCTGGAGTGATTCCCAGGTGGAGTGTCAGCTCCATTAAAATAGTTTCAGCACATCTTTGTGGCAACAGGCTGGGCTGGGTGTATATTTGAGTCCAAATGACCTATCTGTTGACTCAGGCAGTGAAATCAGATTTATCCTGTATTTCCTACCCGGCAGAAGCTGGTGACCAGTCCATAGCTGTGTCCCCAACACGGGAACCAAACCTTGACCAAAGCTGCAATGGTCTTGGAGTCACAGGTACCAGAACTGGCATTAATGTGGAGTTAAACTGGCACGCCCACATGTGGTACAAATTCAACATCTCTGCCTTAAAATGAGTGAAGCTTTAATGGGCTACATGGGGAAACCCTCCAGTTCTGATGGGGAAAATTTTTCTTAATTATCTTAACAATAATTAGACATTTTGGAAAAAGAAGGAATAGTGAAAGCTGCTAATTGATTCTTTATAGTTTGCTCATTATGCACAGATACTACAAGATGTGTTGATTTGGACTTTGGTTTGAAAAGCTGAGGATAATTTCCACAGAGCCATGAGGGTTTATGAGCTGAGCTTCCTGGGAGTTCTCAGATCTGATTTATCTGAAAATGTTTTGTGGTCACAGAAGAGGTTATATCCATATCCTTTATATTAATAATTTGATTTCTTTTTTTTTTGTATCTGTTTCATTTAGGTCTGGCAAAGCCCATGGGATTAGTTGAAGGTCCAGGAGGCTTGGGCCAGGGGGGAATGGCTGCTACCCTGCGAGATGACAGCCATGAATCAGAGACTAAGTATGAAGAATATGGTTACAATGCCCAACTCAGTGACAGGATATCACTGGACAGGTCCATCCCTGACTACAGACCAAAAAAGTAAGTTGAATTCTGTGTTATTATTTGGAGTAAGGGATTGATTGTTGTTCTGCTGACCCATTCTTCCCTTCACATTCCTTCCTGTTTGGAATATGACAGCAGTTACTTGGACAGATAGCCCTGAGCTGAGTGAAAATGAAATAGACTGACTGCCGTCTCAAGCATGAAGTGGCATATTAAATGCATAGCTAATTCTGTTAGTAGTACATTAATATGCACATTCAAGGCCTCAGATCAAAAATTACATCAGGATATCAGTGCTTCTTGGGTTTGGTTCATTTAGAAAAAGCCTTCAGAGGTGGCAGAATTAGCCTGTGCTTCTTGTAGTCACGCGCAGTGGGAGGGGGGCAGTGCAACAAACACTTTATAGTCACTGGTCCCTTAAAAATAACCCTGGCTTATCAAATCAATTGTCTTTAATTGCATTTGATATTCTTAGAATTGTTTAGTCAGGGTTTGCAGTGTGCTGAAACATGGACTAAGTGCAATCCATCAGGGTCCTGTAATTGCAGTAAGATTTTTTTTTTTGTCTTTGGAATGTGTGTCTATTTTTATTCCAGTGTTTATAGTCTTCACACGGCTGTGCTGTGCTTGACATTGCAATTACATGTTTATTATTTGCTCTGATTTATTATATTTTGTATTAAATAACTTTCAAATCTTTCATATTTATGGAGTTATATATTTTCCAGATGAGACATCCGCACCGTCATCCCATGAATGACAATCAGTAATGTCTTAATGCAGAGGAGATCAGCAACAATGCCTAGTTGCTCTCAGGAGACAGAATTGAAAAGAATACTTAATTAATTTCTAATAATAATCTTCTGTTTTAAAAGACCCACTGGGGCTCCTAGGCAGAACTGAAAGTTAAATAAAAAAAGTATCTTATTAAGTGGTGAAAGAAGTTTAGCCAAGCTAAACACCTGTGCTCTGTGAGTAGATTGCAATTGAATTAGGATTTTAGGAGTTCAAGCTGCCAAAAACAAAACTTCAGCTTAACTACAAATTTCATTAGCTGTGTTATATATTAAACTGATCTCAGAGGTATTGACTCAGCATTTGTTTTCTCAAACCCTTGCTACAGAAAAGAAAACTCAGGTAACAGAAGTGGCAAAGAGAAAACAATCTACTGCCTTGATACCACACTTGATGCAAGTGCACTGACTTGTTCAATGGTCTCATCTCTCCTCTCTTGATGCATCATAAATATCCATCATGGAATTATGCTGGGGAAAAAGGAGTCTGTAGCTATGCAAATATTGGAGTTGTGCACCAGATCTGGCCCAGGGACCCTAAAGTCAAAGTGAAGTTTCCCAAATGAAGGTTGGTGAGGTTTGACCTGGCTTTTATTAGCTGCTGTGGTCAGGGGGATGAGGATAAATGAGATGTGTTCTGCTAGGAAATGCAAAAGCAAAGGCTGCAGATCTCAAATCCAGCTCAGCAGCTGTCAGAGGCATGAGACCATTTGCAATGCACTCATGTTTCACTTCATATTATGTTCTCCCACAGTTTCACTTAGGAGCTCTGATGAGTCATTCAGATGAGCTTTTTGACATTCTCATTGTGGGTATCTCATCAGGCCATGCTACATGATTAAATATCTGTGTTACTGGAAGAACTGCCTTCCTTGTCGTGTTTTGACACTTCTGAGGTAGTTCTAGTTAGATCTAGATGCTGCAATTGATGCACTTCCCTCTAGATGCTTATGAGTCACAGGAAACCCCTTCAGACTGAATTTGCTATGGAAAATGATTGAAAGTGGAGAAAGTAGAAGGTTTTTGTAGAAGAAGACTTCTCCCACTTAAAAGGTTTGAAAGCAGCCCTGAGGAGGGGATTGTGGGTGTGTGGGTTGAGATGGAGCTCCAACATGGCCCAGTGCACTCAGAGCCCAGAAAGGCAAACATGTCCTGGGCTCATCCCTCACCATGGGCAGCAGGGAAGGGAGGGGATTCTGCCCCTCTGCTCCACTCTGGTGAGACCCCACCTGGAGCTGCACCCAGCTCAGCAGCCCCCAGCACAGAAAAGGCATGTACCAAAGCTGAGCTTGACTGTTTGGTTTAGACACTCTGCTCTAATTATGTCTTGGAGAGAACTAAACCTCCAGGAGCTTGAGATGGGGTTTGCAATACCACTCTTGTCCAACTTATCTGTGTGATGATTTGCACAGTGGTCTCATCTCTCACTTCTCAGTTTCCTTGTGATTTATATTCATGTAATTCCCAGGACTGTTCATTTTTTAAAAGAGAGGGCTTTTCATTTTTAAATTAAGAAGCAAGGTAGAATCAATGTCCAAGGCCATGGACAAAGTCCATGGCCAGCCTGTGAATAAAAAACACTTATCTGAATTTGCATTCCCAAAGTATTAAACTCTACTTTCTCCCCATTCTGGCTTCCATTTAAAACATTCAGTCTACGTATTTGCACACACCAGTAGGTATTAAAGATATGAACTGAGAGAATTTATACTCAAGTCTTCATTGCACAGACACAATTTATGAAAGTAAATGTGATTTCAGTAGGCAAACTTGGGACTTGTAATCTTCCAAGCTTGATGAGAAATATTGTATTTTAGTTCATTTGAGCTCCCCTTTTATTGTTGTCCACTCTTATTCTGATAGAATAAGCCTTCTGTTCCACCTACAAGCATAGGTTCATAAACATTTGACAGTTTAATTGCTTTTCAGGATGTATTTTCATCCCCATGCAGCAAATTAAAAAATATGTTGCACTACAGAGGTGCACAGTCAGCCAGCGTGACCGTGAAGGCTCCTAAATTGGAGTCACCTCCCTGTCCTTCCACTGCAGCAAACTCTCAAGCCTGGGTGGGTACTCCTGCCCTCGAGATGCTTTTCTCACATTTTGTTCTGCTTTCCTACCTGCTGCTGCCACTGCACATACTCCTTTTAGCTCAGAAATCTTTTCTTCAGGATAAGAATTTCTGTTGGTACAGGAGACTAGAGCAAATTTTGTGCATGTTGTGTTTGTGTGGCAAACAGAGGCAATGGCAGTAAACTGCTTGCTTGTGATTACAATAACACAATAATTACAAAATTACAGTTTTATTCTAGTATGGTATGATAAATATATCTCAGCTTTTTCTTCTCAATATCAGTGATTTTTAAATATCTATCAGACATGTATAAATAATATAATAGTTGAAGTTTTTCAAGGGCTATACTACTGTAGTGGAGAGCTCAGAATGTTTGATGTCCTGATTTCTCTTCCCAGCAGTAAAGTATTAGCAGGAATTCTATCCCTCACTAATACATCTTGTTTCCTCCATGAAATGGAAGAAAGAGAAGCTTATCTTGTAAGGAACAGGTTATTTTTGTTTTGCAAGCAGAGGGCTGAGCTCGAGCTTGTTCTGTGGTTCTCTGGGAAAGGTGTTATTTGATGGTGAAGTGTTATTGGAGCAATTTCCATACATGTTCTTCCATATATAAAATGAGTATTGTGGTTGAAAAAACCTGAGCACTGAGTGAAAATAATCTACTGATGCCAATGAACCTTGTGAGTTGGAAAGCATAGGAGCATGTATTTGTGTCACTTATCCCTCCCAATATGTGTAGGTGTGAATAGTCCTGAATCCTGCCCCTGGGAAAGCTGTAAAACCTGCTGGGCTCTGTCCATGCCTTTCTTACCAAAATGTCAAAGGGACAATGTTTGACTGAGTAGTCAAAACCAGACCTGGAGCAACAGAGGTGAGATTTTGGTGGGGATTCTGCACTTGCCAGGGTCAGCCACCTAAACCCCTGCAGGCACTGGGCAGAGGAGAGCAGGTTTCCCCGTGTGGCTGCAACAGGCTGGCAGAATCCATCCTCCTGCCCTTTTGGGGGAATAACAGCCTCCACTGCTGCCAGCTCTAGCACAAAATATCAGCCCCCAGTAACAAAGGGTCAGACTCAATCCTTCCCAGTCATGCATGAAGGCAGAGGTGCTGAAGCCCCACGTGACAGTAGATCTTGACTTTATCAAAGTTTAAAAAAGTAGAAAAACTTACCAAACCCAAAACCTTAGGGAATGTCATTCAAAGGCAGGGGTAAAGGCCCCCAAACATACAAAAGCTGTTTGTTTCACAGTGTAGCATGCTGGAAAATTGGGAAGTGTCAGCTAACCAGATGCTTTCAAACATAAGCATTGTCTCTCAGGATAACATCAATTCCCTTGTTCTTTTTGATGCACAGGCTGCATAGTAAGGGGTTGAATTGAACAGGTGCTCCACCTGTAAATCCAGCATTTGCTAACTTTCTATCACTTGACTTTGCAACTTAAATAACTTCATGGGTTTCTTTACATGCAGGACACATCCACACACACAGACACACACACTCAGGCACTTGTCAAAACCACTTGCTGTCATGCATTATGCATACTTTTGAGAAAAGTTAATATGATCCTGCAGCTTCCATAATGGCTAAATTGGCTTTTACACAAAATTGTCGCTGCTTGGTGAGGATCTTTAATTTAACTGATCTTTTTTTTTTGTGCAACTGGATGCCGAGTGCATTGTGGCAGTTCAGTGATAATAATAATATTAATGTATGGATTCAGTCTGCTGACTCTATCAGCCAAAAAAAGATATTTCTTTGTGTTACGGTCATGTACGTTTGTATTGAGAAAAATCAGCCCTAAAGAGCAAACTTATTAATGCTGTGGCAACTTTAGCCATAAAACACAGAGAAATCTGGGTCTCAAGGAAATTGCTTTCGTTTATTCAGTTTTTTTTGGAGGCAAGCGTTTTTGTGGTTTGCCACAGACATTTCACAATAGCAAAAGAATTGCATCTCTAGGGCTGTGGAGTGTAATTAATGGTTCAATCCACTCCATACCTAAGGAAAAGCTTTTTTAATTACCTATCAAAAAGAATTCTGGAACTGATCAAATAGTGCTACCAAGGGGGCAGGCTTGGTAAATAGACCTCTGATTTGTTCATTCAAAGGTTTAATAACAGCAGCTCGAGTGAGGCAGGCCAGAGAGAGCAGCCCTGCTGTCAGGGACAGTGCCCAGTGACCTGTGAGCTGCAGCCACCTGCCAAGGCACAACCATCACCTTTAACTTTGGTTAAAGTTTTCTTTTGGTGGCAGAGCTCTGTGGAGTCCCTGTGACATTGCAGCCGTCAGTCAGCAGCTCTCTTGAGCCACATCATTGGTGTGTTGCAGTTTCTCTGTGCTGGGAGGAGTGTCAGTGGTGTGGCTGGATGGCCCCTGCCCTCCCCTCCTCTGCTGGGCATGGCTGCAGGAGCAGGGCACCAAGGCAGATGGTTTTCAAAGAGCATCAGCTTTTGCATCAGGGCACTGGAGGAGGCTGGAACTGGGATTATTTGGTTTTTCCCCACCTCTGCTGCTTGCTCTGCCTCGTGACCCGTTTTTCAGATCCTCTGGGGATGCTGGGTGTTCTTTGAGCCACTTAGAGAAATGACAGCAGAGACTCCAAATTAAAACAGACCCTTAGGATTCTTCCCAGGTTAACCAGAGTGCAATGTAATGGGCCTCTTTGCAAGGAATATTTGAAGTGGAACAGATCCAGAGCTTTCCAGGAATCAGAATTTCTGATTAGCAGAAAATGACAAGTGAAAAAAAAAATCGCCTAAAAATATTTTGTGTTAGGCTGAATATCTTTTGTGAAATGTCTGTTTAAACAAAGTGTTTAGACCAATGAAATCTTTAGTTTCCCATTTAAAAAATCATTCTTGAAATGATGAATTTTCCATTACTAGCTTCCACCAATACTTTCAGATTAAATATCAGGTCACAGTAAAATGAAACATTAGTTGAAATTAAGCATTTCATTTTTTTTAGCAGAACAGTGTTTCACAATCGAAGTATAGGCATGGTATTTTGATTTCAATTAGGCTTATTTTTTATAGGAAAGCATGTGACTTTTTTTTTTGCACCCACTCTCAATCAATCCAAAAACCCATGCTAAAATTCTGAAAAATCCCTTTTTTTGGCCACTCTGAACATATGACGTAAATTGAAGCAGAGAGAAGGAAAATGGAGCAGACAGAATTACCTCTGGGCAACAGATTAAGATTGTTTATTGGAGGGAGATTCAGTAAGAGATGAAACTAAGTGAAGTGTTTTAATTAGGTCCCAAATCAATGTCCAGTTGTGGATATTGAGCAGGGCCAAGGAGAGGGGTGCAGACACGTGCTCTGGGAGTTGATGTAGCTGTTGCCCATCTTTGCCAAGTTACATGGGCTGGGCATTTTCCTGGGGCTGTGAATCCTGTACAAACAGCACCCCTGCATGCACATTATCTGTGTGAGCATCTGGAGATACAGCCCCAGAGAGATGCAGCCAAGTTGCAGCTGGCCTTGCCCAAGAGCAGGAGGAACTGGTGTGGGCTCAGTAGATCCTTGTGCTGCTTCCTCTGGTGAGCTGGGCTCTGACCAGCTCCTCTTCAGCTTTTGGTGTTGTGTTCTGACTCAGATCATTTGGGATCTCAGCTGACAACCTAAATTCACTCATACTGCTGCCCCTGGGCCAGCTGTACTTATTTGTGTATCCCTGTGTACCCTACAGGCTTGTCACTGCATTTTGGGAAATGTTTCTTGTTTGACTGTAAGGGGCTCAGACTGGAACTGTGCAAAACCCTCAAAGGAGAGGGGGAAAAAAAATCACCTTTTTCTTTGGCTGGGCAAGAAAACCCTGAGGAGGTGACAGGTACTGCCAGCACTTAGAGCCCAGGGCTCTGTATCAGCACAGTCCCTCTGGAGCTGTCACTGAGCCTGGAGTCCTGACCTGACCCTGTTTATGGAGGTACTTCGGGTCTTCTCCTAGCCTCTGCTGGAGCTTTGCTCACCTTGCACAAATAATGACTGATTAGGTGGAATGTGGGCTCAAACCTTGGTCTCCCAAATCCCAGGTCAACTTTAAGTCTTGGTATATTTAGTTATTTGTGCAAAGTTAAATGACTCCAGTGGGAAGACTGAGGAACAGGTTAAAACAGTGACTGTGTTTCCCAATAATAGTAAAAAAAGACATTGAGACACCTTCCATCCCTTTTTTGAGGCCAGTACCACAGGTTTTGGCAGGACATGGCTCATGAGCAGAGCGTCCATACTGTCTCCATAGCAGCAGTGCTGGACACATGACAGTATCTCTCAGTTATTTCTGATATTCAATAGATGTTTTCTCTGGCTTTTCCCATTAGATTCATTATTGATTCCCTTTTGTTTAGTGCTAGGCTTTCCAATTAAGTAGTGACTTTAATTATACTGCCAAGTGTATAACATAGGTCTTGATTATTAACACTGACCTGTGGGATGAAAGGAGCACCAGAAAGGCTAAATTAAAAAGAGCCATAAAAATGATCAACCTTTTCCAAAAAGCCACCTTATGTTCAAATGCAGTAATTTTCCTCTTCTACATTTTTGCAGTGCCTTTGTGTATACTAATCGTTGAAGACAAGTTCTGCATGACTGTCAGCACTAATAAATGTAGATTTACTGAAGGCTGAATTTGATTAACCAGGGAGTATAAAAAATAACTGATTGCAATGTTGTGTTTAAATGCAGTGAGACTGGAAGCCATTCCCTGCAATTTGTCTGCACCAGAATGTACTCTTGAATACATGAATAGTTTACCTAAGATGGGTTGCATAACAGGGACTAGAAATTAGACATCTGATTTAGGCTGATGGACTTGGCTGCCCATGTAGTGGATGGAGATGCCATGGCAGCATTGCTTATCATGTACAGAGTGTAATGTCCTCTGCAAGTCCCTCCTCCCTCAGGAGCCCAGGGCAGCCAGCTTAAATGGGATTTCAGGTGAATCCAGCCCAAAGTGTTACATGCTTGAGGCATGCAGGAACAAGACCAGATTTCTGTACTAGCAGCACTCATTGAGGAATGACCTGCCAGCATGGGCAGCCTGGTCAGCTGGGAGGACAAGAAAAAATGATCAAAAAGCTGGTTTGCATTCCTCAATTTTTCTCATCAATCCTCAGACTAAATGTGTCTCATGTGACCTGCACATTCACCTGAAGCACCACTGGGTTTTTTTTTCCTTTTAAAGTATGCTTTAGAGACTGTGGTAATTTTTTAAACATAAAAACAGAAAGCCACAGTATTTCCATGACAGAAAGAGTATTTCCTCCTGAAGAACAGCAATGGTGGGGTGCTGCCTACACATTCTGTGAGCTGTTCTTTCATAGGTAAATGCATATCTGTAGTGCAGGAGCACTGCTGAGATCCAGCCAGGACTTGCAGTGCTGGCATTTTAGAATATCTTTGCTTTCCCTCCCCTGAGCCCGTGGCTGATTGTTGCCTGCTATCACTTCCAGGGAGAAAAGGGTATTCCTGTAAATTTCTGAACTGTCATGTTATGTTACACTCCATGATATCACATTACAGGATAAAAAGAAGTAACAGAACAAGACAGGCAATGAATTCAGGGTGGTATTTCTTTTCCTTTTACATTTCTTTGCATGTACCTCTGTTACACTATATCTGAGATTCTTTGTAGGTCTTTGAAGGAGTTCTAATGGTTTGAAATAATATTTCCCATTCTTTTCTTAAAAGGTTTATGCAAATTTAGTTCTGCTGACAGTGTGAGGTATGTATTATCTCCAAATGTCTTCCTGATGTAGCTTTTAAAATTAGCGAGTTCTTATTCCTATTTTATTTGGATAGGTTTCATAGTATAGGAAAGTCAAGGTTTCAGGTCACATAACCTCAAGGTTTTTTAGTTATTGTTGTTTGTGTCTTTGTGATAAAAACATGAACAGGCCAAAATGTCAGACAATTTACTCTTCTGTCTGAAATAAAACTGAATTGTGAACTCCAGGCTGAGACACTATTTCATTTTAATAGGATCAGTTTGTGCTTGTTTTGCCTGTGTCTCCTGTTTTGAGTGAATTTAGTGCTAATAAAAGTGAGAGACTCTTAAAAGTAGCCAGAGCCAGAAGTACCTGACAGATATAGGCTGGCAAATGTTAGCTCCCTGCCTTGGTTAGCTTGATCTAAATGCTTTCCAAGGTTTGGTTTCTCTGAAACAGCACCTGCCAGTTAAGCTATTTGAAAGTTTTATGATATTGACATGTGAGGACTCTATTATATGTTCCTCCAGATTTCTGAAATGTTCTTGTCTTCTGTTACGTTGCTTCTACACCTTCTGCTGTTGTCTCAAAACCAAACCACAGTCAACCCAGACCACCTTGCTGAATGCAGCACCAAAGAAGCTTGGTCTAAGTGCACCCACAATTTCAGGTGCTGTTGGTGCATCAGGATTTTATCAGTGAGACTCTAGGCAGCTTTAAATTACTGGAGGTATCATCTCTGTGTATTACTTCTGCTCAAGCTCCCTGTTTCTCAGCTTCTAGACACGAAACCCTCTGGAATTGCATTTTACCTGTGTTAGATGCCTTCAGGTTGTCAAATAGTTCCTTAATTAGTTTATTTTCTTCTTGGCTCCAGGGGGTGTGTATATTATTTATTCTATGCTACCAGGCTTTTGTTAGTCTGCATTTATACATTTTGTCTTCTGAAGGCCCCAGCAGCAGGCTGGCCTCTGGGGTGGTATGAAACACACCTCTCAGGCAGACACAGTACTTCAGACTTGAATAATGGTGGAATATTAATAGCAGCAATAATAATTAAAAGAATGCACTAAAATACCCTGGGGTGTTGTTGCTAAGTTAGTCTGTACCCCTAAAATTCTAGAGGAAAGGCATAAATTTTAGTTAATTCCATCCACAAAGTGAGCAGTTGTCTCATTCAGTGACTGGAGTAAGCTTTCATCCCCACCGTGGATGTTTCATTAGGACACAGCTCTCCCAGAGGGTCATGGTGCAGTTTACATTAAACCCAAGATAAAAATGACATTGAAGCTTTGCTGCTGTATTTTCTACACTGCCTGAAAACAAATGCTTGACCTCCAGCTACTCCATTGGCTCATTGCCTTGGTGTTATTAACCCACGTGTACCACGAGACAGGGAATTTGTGTTCTGTTTGCTCAGAGAGGAGCCCTCCCCTCCTTTGCCTGACAGGCCTGGGAATCTATGGAGGCACTTGGGGAAAGTTTCTCTAAGTGCAGGTCTGAGCAAACAGCCTGGAAGGGTCTGGTTGAATGTGTGTGTCTGCAGATGAGGGATGAGGAAGGGCAGGGTTGTGAACAGAGCCTCAGCCTGCTGGGCACACAGTTAATGGCAATGCTGTGTCCCCACCAGTGCAGAGAACTCACTCCTGCCTTTCGCTAAGGTGGCAAATTAATTTAACTCTGCAAACACTGAGGATAGGAATTTAAAATGCTTGTGATCTGTGGGCAAGATAGAAAAGGTACCAGAGAACACAAAGTGAAAAGGGAAGTAGTGTCTCAGCAGGCTGGTTTGGGCAGGAACAGTGCAGGAACAGTGAAGTGCTGCAACGGCCAAATCTAAGAGCCAGAAAAAGGCTCTGGAGTGTCCTTGGCCTGCTCAAATTCACAGCCTTACTTAAGTACCTTGCCTGGTCTAGGATGTGTGCCTAATTTCTGTCAACCTGAGTGAAAAGCAAGCACATGTTGACCTGTTTGGGGTTTTTTTTTTTAAATTAGGATGAGAGCTCATAAATATAAAAAATCCCCATATGTTGCACTGTTTTGCTGCTATGAAGTGTGTGCTCTAAATATTAACTGTGTGCTGGACAGTAAATGTAGCTGGATTTTTAAAAACTTTTTTCATTTCTAAATGCAATCAAAGCTAAATAAAAACACATGAGTTTCTCAAGTTATACAAACTGAAGCTATATAAACAGTTAGAAAAGAGCTGTTGTTAACATTTAACTTCTAAGTGCATGAAATTGTCGGATACTGTGCTGTTCACCTCTAACTAGCCTTTAATTTAAACAAAAGCTATAAAAGTGCAATTAGGCTCCAGTCCAGTGAAGCACTTAAATATGTTCCTAGTTTTAAGTGTATGAATAACCTCAGTGAAGTTAAGACAAGCTTAGGTGCTTTCCTTCAATAGGACATTTCACAGATTAGTTGTAATGCATGGAGAACAATCCTGCAAGTATCACTGGGGAAGATGTAGGGAGCAGTAAAGTCCCATCTTCACTTCAGGATTTGGCTGCTCTTGCAGATTTATCCTTTGGGATCCTGACCTAGAGTTCATGGAGAGCTTTGGATGTGCTCCATCATCTGATTGTCAGGCAGCTTCCTACCCACACCCACCACATGCACCTTCCTTTGTCCTCTCTACCCAACTCAGACTTTTTATAAACACTCTGCTGCTGCCACCAGGCTCTCTCCTCAATCCCATATAAAGCATCTAAACATCGTGGATTTAATACTCCCATTTTCAGTGCTAAATCAATGTTCTTTATGCATTTGTTCTTGGAACACTGCTCTATTTGAACCATAATTCCTCCCACATACCATAAACTTGGTTCTGTTTTCACTCTGATAGGAATTGATCATTTAAAGTAAGAGGAAGCCCGTGACTACTGTTCAAACATTTCAAGGCCATTGCTGGTTAGTCACATGAGCTTGTACACCACCTCAGCAAAGGGCTGTGATTACCTTTCTGGGCTACAAGCAACCTTACAGCAGCAGCTGGGACAAGTCAAGATTAAAGAGCTTCTCACGACAGTTTTGGCAGGCAGTGGTGGAGTTTATCCAGTTTATGGCTGACCTCCCATTTGGTGGTTTACTCCTCCAACCATCCTGTATTTGTACATAGGTAGAAAGAAACATTCTGCTGCATAACTGAATTTGACCGAAGATTAAAGCTAGTCTCCTGTGAAATACACTGGAGCCTATTAAAGAAGGGATTGTTTGCCAAACGTTGTTGTATATCCTCCCAAGACCATAAAAAACATTGTTAGCTGAAGTGATAGTGGAAAAATATTGCAATCCTCTATTCTGCTCCTTAGCACTACACTGCAACGTGACAGCAAACCCATAATGAAATTCATGAAGAGCTCTGCAGCAGTTACCTTGAAAACTTTTATATTGCCCTACATTTCCAGGTAACACTGTGATACTCACCCTCTGTCCAGCAGCAGCAGCAACACCAGCTGAGGCAGAGAGATAGTCAAAATTAAACAAAAGTACCTGCATTTTTAAATGTTAAATACTTGCAGTACATTTTCTAACAGTCAAGGATAACTTTTTGTATTTACATATTATTATCTGAATAACAAATAGCTTCAAGGGTACAGCAAACTGTTCTGTGCAAATGGAAAAGGGTGAGTTTACTCTTATGCATTATTTATTGAAAATAATTCCTTTGATTTCATAAATTCCACTGCTTTTCCCTTCTGTCTGGCACAGGCTCAGTAGGCAATAGGAGAGGAGCTTCAGAGGAGGTGCTATCTTCAGATTTGTAACCTGCTGTTGGATACCTGGGCTGTTACCATCTCACTCCCTGCAGACATGCTGGGATTAATTATTCCTTTGCCATAAAGAACCTTTTCTGGGATCTTGATGCATCACCTTGAGTGGAAAAGCACTCCTTTAATGGGAAAAGTGCTAGCAGCCTGTGCTGCTGGAAGTGCAGCTAAATGGCTTCACGTGGCTTGCTGGAGAGCAATGACCCTTGGTGGCAGCAACCAATTTTGTGAATGCACCCTGGAAAACATCTTCTGGCTTTCTGGATGGCTCTTTGTGAACCTTCCCTATCTGAAATACGAGGTCTCAGTTTTGGCAAAGCAGAAATGTGAGTGTGAATTCTCTGTTCCCCACAGACAACATGGTTCCCAGAATTAAGTTTTTAAAAAGTTGTACAAAAGGTTGTCTTCTCCTGAATGTATTTTGCTGATAAGATCTTCAAATCAAATTGACACAATGCCTTCGGTTTGGCCTCTATTTAATATTCCTTCATCAATTTCACCAATTTTTATATTTCACTTAACTTCAAAGAGCTCTCCAGCCTCAAAGCAGAATTTTCAAAGACAGCCTTTATGGCTTTTGTTTTAAAGAGAATTCTTCTCTAGTTTTTACTTTAAAAGGATGCAAGCTAAGGATCCAGTTGGAATAGGGGCAAGGATATTTGCAAAATCTTGAGAATCACTAAACAAGCCATTTGTTTTAATCACCTAAAATGAGGCAGAATACATGTCACTTGGAATTTAGCTGAGCTCCTCCTTAAATTTAAGTGCAGCGCCATTAAAAATAAAGTTGCACAGGGGATCTGTTTTCTTTGGGGATTTTTGGAGAGCATTTGAAAGCAGATTTCAGCCTCTCCATTAATTTCCAATGAGCCTAATGCTTTGTGATGCAGCAAGCATACAGCCAGAGGCAGATCTGGACAGGCACACTGGGGGATAGAGTGGAAATTTTTTACAGATGGTATTTCAAAACATATTAGTGACTCAAGTTAAGTTACCAAAAAAAAAAAAAAAAAAAGGCAAAGACTTTTTACTACAGAAGGATGTGAGCATGAGCTTTGAGCCATTTTTCATGTTAATAAAGAGGCTTGTTTTAAAAGTGATTGAAACTAGTTTTAGCATTTTTATGTGTATAAATCAATAAGGGTATTAGACATAATGGCATGTTTCTGGTATTGTTTGCCTGAGGAAAACCAGAAATAGCTCACTGAAATAGAAGGCCTCTTTTTTTATGTGTGCAGCAGCTACTTTTGAAGACTATAATAATCCTAAATATAAGGGTTAATATTCTCTACAATAGAGTCATCTTCATGCTGCATATGTTAACTATGCATATATATTGTGCTATCAGTCACTGATTGACAGTTCTCAGGGCTCTCTACTATAAATATAAAAATAATTTGTCATAGAGAAAGGAGGAATTAAACCAAATAGAGTAAATATGTTATAAAACAAAAGGCACAAGCATGTGCTGGGTTTTTATGTGCAGAGCAATTAGTCACAGTTGTACTGGCCTGGAATTTAAAAGAAAGGAAAAAGAACAAAAAAGAAATCTGTGATTCTCAGGAAACACTTGTCCAACGTGTGTTATTGAAAATCCATGGGGAGCTTTAACCTGCCTGTGTCCAGCTTGAAAGGGCTCTCTCCTTCACAGAAATATTACAGGACAGAAATTCCTGTAGATTTGGTCTTTCCTGTAGGAAATAGGACAGTGAAGAGAGAGTCCTAAGGTATAAAAGACAGTTATTTTAGGAAGGCTGCTGCTGTTCTTCAGTCTGCAAATCCTACAGACTTCAAATCCAATTGTCCAGCCTGGGAATGTGGGAAATTCCCATGACCAGATGTGTTCTGGAAAACTCATTGCACATTGCAATCATTTGTTTGTGGTTGACATGAAAAGACATTTTCCTTGATACAGGAAGTGTTTTAGGCTAGCTCAGGTACAAGGGCTTGGCCTGGTTTCTTTCTGATGAATGTGGAGGATTTCTTTCTTAGACTTCTGGATGCAAAATAAGAAAAAATATGTCAAGGAGCATGTGAAAGAAGCTGCTGGGAATTCCTACAGTATGGAGTAGATTTAAGGTTTCACTTTATGAGAAAATGACCATCAACATCATTATGTACAAGAAAAGATAGAGAAAAAGTTATTTTAGTGGATTTCCTCAGACTTACAGCACCAACAAGAATTGCACTGTATCTTGTACCTGCACTTCTCCAAACATTCAGGAAGAAGGTGTTGATTTTTCTGCTGTAGGATATTTAAAAATGGAGGCTGTTCCATAAGGAACACAGACTGTGAAGGAGGTATCTTCTGGTATCACCATAATTCCTAGGCTTTTTCTGAAAATGGCTTATTTATCTTTTTATCTTATTTGAAATACAATGTGCTGTTTTTCTCAAAGTGCATAGACCATCAGTGTTCTGTACCACTGCTCTCTTGTTCACAGTTGTATTTATATTACATGTTCTTAGGGAGTGCTGTCCCTGAGCTGCAAAACAGGGGGAGAAAGTAAGAGCAAGCCTTGAACTCAAAAGTTTTCCATTGGGGTTTTTGAATAGGGCAGGAAAATCCACCCTCAACAGGAAGGGAATGTTGTGCCATAATACATTTAACATTCTCTGTTGAGAAGGAGAATTAATTAGGAAGGAGTTGGAGCCTCTGGCTGACAGATTCATGATCCATGAAGCTAATCAGTTTTGTGGCCTGTCACTGCTTCTGCTGCAGACTGGTCAGCAGCTGGATCCCATGCTGGGGAACGAGACATTTGCAGCCTGTCACGTTCCTCTGTTGTGCCAGTGTGGAAGAGGAAGGTAATGTTAGTTTATTTCTGCAGCTCAAAAGTTACTATTACACCCAGCACTAGCTGTAAAGCCTCAGTGGGTTTCTGGAGAAAGAAATCAGGCACTGAGCTAGACACTAAATTTAGTGATTTAGCTGTGGTAAATTGGCTGTGCCCATAGAAGTCACAGCAGCATTTAGGTGGTAAAAGGTGACCATGTAGGTAAGATTAGTCTGAGCCTTTGGTTTAACAGGGCTCAAAATGCATATTGACCTGGTGATTAAAAGTAGTATTTGTTAGCATTAAAGAGAAAGAGTTCAATAATCTTTTAAAATATTCATCTTTGTCCTTTCATTGATCATGTACCAAATAAGGAGCTGTTCCAACTTGTTCTCCTGCTGTGGCTATAAAACATGAACACAGATCACTCTGAAGCTTTCAAGGTACAGAGCATGTAAGGGTAGGGTGCTTTTTTTTTTTTTTTTGGAAGAACTGCAGATGTTTCTTCATGCCCAGCAATTTCATCATCAGGCTTGTGAAGGAGAGAAACCTTCAGTCATCTCCATCCCAGTAGTTCATTGAAAAAACATATCTTGTATTAAACACTTTAAAGATTCATGAAGCAGCTTTAATTTTGTTTGCATTTCTTCCTGAAGGGTAAAGCTGTCAGAAATCTCTAAATGCATTGCTTAATCCATTTCCAAACTCAGTATATTAAGGTCTGCGAGCAAAACTCATTTTTGGAGTTTAGCAAGTTTGCAGACAGAAAAAAAGGGCAGGGGAAATAGAGCAGGGAAAATTTTTTCTTTTCTTTTCTTTTCTTTTTCTTTTGGTAATGCACTGAACTACCTGCATGGCTGCAGTGACAGTCCCTCACAAAAAATAGTGCAACACAAATGGACTGTAAGAGCAGCCTGATAAATAGAGGACTTCACGTGTTTCTCTTGGATCAGATACAAACAGAGTTAATACATCTATCAGGGAATGAAGGTTCAGGCAGAAGAAAATTTCCTTCCCTTTAATGCCTCCAAGCTTACAAGGTTGCCATGAGCAGTTTCATGTGCAGCTGAGTACCTTTTGTTTTCTCACGCCCCAGTTTCTGATCTTTGACCTTTTTATGTTAGTACATGATTTTTTTTTTTCCAAGTTTCTGGTCTGACAACTGAAGAGCTTTTCCCACTTTCTCATGCCTACAAGACAGTGCTCACAGGACACTTGGGCTAAGGAGGCTGGCTGGGAAATGTTCATTTAAGAAGCCAGTTCAATGTAAGGGAAAGAATGAGTGAAAATCATCTCCAGAATACAGAAAAATGATCTGAAAGGAAATACCTCTGGGTTGCCAGCCAAGCTCTGCAGTAGCAAATACAGAGAACACTCAAAGACCTTTCCCAAGACAACAGCAGGATGCCCCAGGTTTGATGCTTGGCATGTTGAATGAAAGGTGCCTGAAGGGCTGTTTCACAAATCAGGTCTAACCCATCCTCAGCTGGCCCATGGGGGTGATTAGCCATGGCATTGTCAGCCTTTGCTGGAATCCCTTGTCCTGCAGACATCCAGCATTGTGTCCCTGTCCAGGGTACCTGTGTGTCCTGGAGACCTGAGCTCCTCTGCTGGTTGTACTCTCTGGGACCTGCTGACAGTTCTGAATGCTGATTTAAAATCACAGGAATATTAAATGTAAGCTATGCCTGCCCAGCTCAGACCATCTTTAGCTACCACAGAGGTCAAATGTATGCTCAGTTCTTCCCAAACTCAGGAGTGTTGGATGTTAATGAAGCCAAGTTTCAGCTGTCACTTACTGAAATTGTCCTCCCTCACCTGGTTGCCACAGTCCACAGTGTGGTCAGACCTGGTGCAGAGAAGTGGAGACTCTGGTGGGAGCTTTAAACACTCAGGCACTGCACAACATCAGGGCTGAAAAAGGGATGATTTTGGTTCTGTTGGCAGTAAGGCTGAAGGATTATAAAGGTCTGCCTTGCCTAGTGTGTTTTGTACAATTTGATTTCTTCACGTTCTGGTAATTTTCTTCTCAAAAGAAAGAAAACAACTGGCTAGTCTTGTGCTGAGCTGCTCAAGCATTAGCTCATAGGTTTCTTGTGATGATTTCCTCTGTGTCCAGGGTACTGCTCCAACCATTTTGTGCAAGGGTCATTGGAAGTCAGTAAGGCTTCTTACAGCCTTACCTTTTTCCTCTGTGATGAACTGTCCCTGCTGCCTTGCTCCAGGGCCAGTCAAGGGCTGCCCCAAGGAGGACTCTGTGAGTTCTGACTCTCTTTCTGTCCCCTGCACACAAGCACCACTGGCTGACCTACTGCAATGCACTTGTTCCACTGTCAGCCTCTGCCTGAGCAAAGGTGGTGACAGCCATGGGTGTGCTTTGGCAGTGTGAGGCTTGCTAGTGTCACTGTTTGACTAGGAGTGTCAAAGTCTGGGTAGAGTTTCTTGGAATGAAGGAAGTATTAACTGTAAATTGCTGTGGCTGGTGTCTAATTAGAGAACACTTGGGGAAGAGCTCGGGCGACAATCCAGCAAAGCACTTAAGCACCCACTGATTTTTAAGGAAAGACACCTTAACTGGGATTGCTCATGCTCTCAAACATCATCAGAAGTGTTTGTTAGTGGACCAGTTAATTTCTCCTGACTACCTCAGCACATTGATCTCATTTTCTGAAGTGACCTAAGAAGTTGGGGGTTCAAGGTTGACTTGAAGTCTGCAGGAAATAAACCCTTAAATCACGGCTGTGCTTTGGAAAGTGCTCAGCTGGACAGCTGCTTTTGCTGTTCTTCATCCTCAATGCAATAAATAAATTTATGACATCGGTGTGCTCCAGAGGAAAATTGCATTCAAAAAAAGAAATTCAAAAAAGAGGGCTGTGATCAGAACATTCATACCTCCTGAAAATCTCTCTCCTTGTTCCAGGCTCATTTTTAGGCTGTGTAAGAATGCTGCTTTGCCAGAAGTTTTACACAAGTGGTCCTCTATGTGGCACAGGCCACCAGCAAGCTGCCAGTAAGCAGCTATGGTAATCAATGGCAAGTGTTCAGGTCTCTGAGCAAATAGTGCTGGGATCAGGAATTATGAATAATTACACTTTACTAGAATTCATAACTGACTTCCAGAGGTTGCTCAGCAGTCAAGCATTTGTCACCTGGCCTATCCCCATGACTGCTGAAAGTGAGGAAAAAAGTGATTGTTATGCCACAGTAATGAGCATAGAGGTCAGAAAGTTTGATAAGAGCAGGAGAAGTCATTTTCTGCAATATCATTAGCAGTATTTTAGAGAGCAAGTTCAGTAATTGCTATGGTAATTCTGAATGGCTTTTGACTGTGAGAGCACGTAGGTAGTTTTTAAAATTAGCCTGTTTGCTAATGGGAGAGAATCCCAGTGAAATAAGGCAGTATGGTGTTAGAGAGGGGCATGGGCTGAGGACTTGGGAAGCAGGAACTCTGCTCTGTGCTGTGTAACTTCTCCAGGCCTCAGTTTTTCTTCTCAAAATGATCTGTGGTAAAATATATGTATCAGTGAGCAGCACAAATGCAAACTGTGAATCAGGATGTAGCAGCCTTAGCAAGGCAACCTCTCAGGGCGAGCAGACCTGTTTGCAGATACTTCAGCAAGTGCAGGCCTGTACAACAACCATCATGTGTTTGTTATTACTGCACAAAGTGTGCAGTCAGAAAGGGTGGTGAGTGCTCTCTCTGTGGGCAAATACAAAATTGGCTCGAGCAAATGCTGGTTTCAAAGTTACAATGCAGTTGTGAGTTAGCAGCAGAGCTGCTGGTGGTTCCCCTGGGAGCACAGCCAGGGTGAGGCATTGTAGATCTTCTCCAGGTTGTTTTTGAGCAGTCGTTGATACTCTTTTGGTTTTCAAGAGATGCTTTTAACCTCACAGGGAATGAGAGCTGTTACAAGCCTGTGTGCATGCACACACCCTGTGTTTTATACTGGGCTGATGGTGCTGCTCCTAACCAGGCTGATTCTTTTGAGTCTTTGCCACCTCTTTCCTTGGGGTCAGAAAGGACAAAGTCTGCAAATCCCGACACGGATGAAGAGCAGGGAGGGGAGGATGCTCTTCAGTCTCTTTTGCCTCCCAGTGGCTGCTTGAGTGTTTTAATTGTCTTTCCTCTGTCCAGGTGCAAGCAGATGACCTACTCAGACGACCTGCCCCAGATCTCTGTGGTGTTTATATTTGTGAATGAGGCTCTCTCTGTCATCCTGCGCTCCGTGCACAGCGTGGTGAACCACACCCCATCCCACCTGCTCAAGGAGATCATCCTGGTGGATGACAACAGTGACAATGGTGAGCTTTTGTCACTTTGCCTCTAAGCAAAGTGCCCCGTGTGACTTGTAGGTGTGAAATGCAAATGTGTTTGTTGATGAGAGGGTTGACTGAGCCATTTGCACAAAGCTGTGAGTAAATATTGACTATTTGTATAAAAAATAAACATGATGTGGATAAACCCTGCTGATTTCATTGAAATGCTAACAGAATGAATGGCATTTGTATAGGCAGTCTTAATAGAATACATCTCTCCAAATTTTCAGATCCAGAGGAATATCATCATCAATAGGATATAAGTTTAAATTCTTTCCTGCTTCCAAAGAAAAGTGAGGCTACAGATTCTCCTTAAGGATAGTTACTACTCTTTTATTTGGCAGTACCTTGTTTCTTCATGATCTAATCCAAAATCCAAATATTGGTGAAATGCTAATATCAGCATATTTCACAATACAGTCATGTTTGAAGATTCTCAGGATACAAGGGACTAGCAGTGTTGTCATGTTTAAACTTGTACATTACACTTCTAGAACTGATACATCTTCTAAAATCTTACTTATTTCCAATAAGCCTAAAATTTACTGTTTCTTCCTCAGATAAACAGCTTTAAGTTCTTTCAGTTTTAAGTTGCTCTCACTCTTTGAGATCCTTGAAGAAAAGGGAGAGCTGAGAAAAGAGAGAACTCAAACAAAAATAACTTCCAGAACCTATAGATTTAAGAAAATGTTTATGCAATTCAGATTTCAGTTATGGCAGTGTAACCTGTGGAGTAATTACGTGAGATTGCAAAGTGTTTGAGTCAAGGCAATCTTGAGGAGAATTGAACTCATCATTTTGTCAGTGAACTCTTATATGGCTTTTCTCTGCCACTCTTCTAAATAACTGGAGATTTATCAAGTCTTTGATTCCAATGATAATGATTCTACTGTCTAATATAGATCAGAAAAATGAGGCTCCTAATGTCCTGGAAGCTTCTACTAGTTTTTCTGATAAATATATTTAGGCAAAAACCACTTTATGAATAAGTTTTAGTGTAAATGGATTACCAAACTACATTGATTTAAAAAAAAATTGAGAGACCATTTTGGTAATTTGCCTGTTTATAAGCCTCTTGAAATGAAGCTGAAAAGGGGTGAATGAGTTCTGCTCCATTTGTGATTGAATGCCTGAAAATGAACAAAAGAGAAGTCTATTTGAGATCTTCAATATCCATTTAGTTAGAAAGGAAAGAAGCTTGGTATTGAGGAATCTTAATTATATTTAAGGGAAAACCCTGAAAATTAAGGGAAATTAATTGTGGTCTGAATTACATCTTGACCCAAAATCCATTGAGGTTATTTTTCTAACTCCTACTGAACAGCATAAATCAAAAAAAAAAACCAAAAACAAATCACCAGACTGGCATGTTACACTTCTTTATGGTCAGAATTGCTCTTCCAGAGGCCAGTCGTAACCTAATGCAAATCATCAGAAAATCAGAGTAGTAATTTTTTAAAATTACATAGACAAACTACCTCTTCAACACTACACTCAAAGCCATCAGACCATATTAAAGCTGGGCAAGTCTCTGGTGTGTGGGGAATTTCTCTGGGCTGGAACCCCTGGGACTGGTCCAGGCCTCAGCTGTAGTACTGGGTTTGTGTCCATGAGACTGACCAAGGGTTGGGGGAATATTTAAGGATTCCTTTCCCTCTGTATAAATAAACCAGAGTAAAACATAACATTGTAGGGCCCTTCTCATTCTAAATGTTTGTGTGGCTTGGCTGTTCTTTTGTCCTGCAGTTGAGCTGAAGTTTAACCTGGACCAGTATGTTCATAAGAGGTACCCGGGCCTGGTGAAAATCGTGCGCAACAACAAACGGGAGGGGCTGATCCGAGCCAGGATCCAGGGCTGGAAAGCAGCAACTTCTCCTGTCGTTGGGTTCTTTGATGCCCACGTGGAGTTCAACATTGGCTGGTGAGTGCTGGCTGTGCCCATGATGCCTTAAGTTTTAGTTTTCATGTTTTTCAGATTCTGTGCTGCCCCAGTGTGTAGTTCTGAGCCTCGTGTTAAGTGTTAGTCAGCTCTTCACAGAGTAGGTGACAAAACAAATCCTTTTCCTGCTGAAGACCAAGGACAGCTTTCAGGCCCAAAGGCATAAACAGTGGTGGACTGAAAGGAGGAACAAGAAGGATGGGACCTCATAACCTGAAGCTGTAACTGGACAATTAAACCCAAATAGACCAAAATCTTTAAAAGTGTGAGACCTTGTGACTGCTCAGCCATTTTGTGACCATTTTGGGTGCACCTTGGGTGTAGCCCTGGTCAGGCTCTTGTACTGCTCAAGGTGGATCCTAGAGGCCTTTCAATAAATATCTACTTTATTCTCTAGCTCTGTCCAGTCTCTGTTTCAGGTCAGCCTTCCCAAGGCATCACCCAGAGGGACAGTGGCACTGGGACGCTGTGCCCTGGGGCTCCAGGGCTGTGGGAGGGCTTTGCTCAGCTGCAGGGATCAGGGGCTGCAGGCTGCTGTCAGCACCTCAGCAATTACTCCTGAATTGTGTTCCTGATTATTGCAACATTGCTGGCAGGCTCCTGCAATGACTGCAAGACCCATAAAAAAGCTGTTGTGCCTGGTCTAGCACAGCTCAGTGGAGAGAGAAGTAATTGGAGCCACAATGGCTGTGAAATCCCAAAGCAGTCAGATGGGGAGACACCATTAAGGAGGCTCTGGGCTGGAGGATTTCAAGTGCTTTTTTTACCTCCTTGTCATTTTTCTATCATTTCTTCTTAGAAACTTGAATACCAATCTAATTTCCTCATAAATTTTCTTGCAGTTACATTTGAGGGAAGCATTAAATTATTGCCTGCATTTTTTAAATAGGGCTTGAAATTAGCATGCCTTTCCCTGTCCCCTTTTGGTTTAATGGGCCAGAACTGCATTTGGAATAAACCTTAGTAGCACCACTTGGTGGCCAATATTTGGCATTACTGGAAGTTGGGGCCACAGGGGCTGATATGTACCATCAGCTGCAGAAGGACTTCTGGGACCTTCAGCATGTAAAACATGCATTTTCCAAAGATAGGCTGGTATTTGATAAAGATGATGCAGAGTTATGGTGGAAATGATTATGCTCTGCAATTCTGGGAGATATCCTCAAATTAAAACTAAAAATAGCTGTACTTACAACTAGAGAGAAACTTAATTGCAAAGGAGTAGAGTGTTTATTTTTATATGTTCACGAATATCTTTATAAAATGGAAGATGCAATAAAATAAGTCTTGTAGTGCACGTGCTTTATGTTCATCCCATTTTTTTTCCTTAGGACTATGTTAGGCTATAATAGCAGCTGTAGTAATTTTCTAGAAGCTTAAGGTTTAATTTATTTATATGCTTTTAAAGCAAGTAAATCTTTCAAATTCTTTCAAACATTCATCTAGGGTAATATCAGCTATAGGACAGGATCAGGGACTGGGGAGAGCATGCTCTGGGTGCTGTCCCCTGTGTTTGTCCTGCCCAAGCTGCAGTTTTCTGGGGCTTGAGGAGTATTTTGTTACCATTTTATAAGGGCATGGAGATCTGGCTGATGTACTGTACCCAGGCAAGCTCAGCAATAGTGTCAGTAAGCAGGAAAGGGCTTTGTGGTTGCTTTGGGGTTTGTTAGGGTTTGTTTTTTTTACTGTACTGCTTTGCATTAATGTCAGAAATGGTTGAAATCAGCACAGCAAGAACCTGACCTGCTCAGTAAATGAGAGTGTATATCCAAGATAAAAGGTTTGTGTGTTCTGCCCCCTGCCTGGTGCACCCTCCCTTCACCAGAGCTCTCAGGTCTCAGCTGTTCTGCTGGGCCAGGCTCTGCCCCTGCTGGGGGCACTTGGTGCATCAGTGGGGACAGCAAAGGTGCTCCAGGAGCATCCTGCACCCCTTCCTTTCAGAGCTGCACCTGTGGGCTCAGACTGTTCCCTGCTGGTCTTTCTCCTCCTGTTCCACTCAACCTTTGTGGCTGCTCAGAGCCATCTCAAACCCTGCTTCCCCCACTAACTCCTGGTTTTAATTATCTACCTGTGCACATGTGGTTGCCTGTTGTGTCCATTTTCATCTCATCTCCTTTGACTGGGAGGAACTAAAGTCCTTCCATCTGGACTGCTCTATTTTTTCCTGCCAGGTTAGCACTGCCCCCACCCCACAGCCCTATAAACTCAGGAATCAGGTGGGAGTCTCTTGTTAAAGCTCTGCTGTTCTATTCTCCTACTGAATTGCACCTTGCATGAATATTTCCCCCCATTTTCAATGCTTATTTATGTATTCAGAGGCCACATGGATTGCTCCCACTAAAAGCTGTCTATGGATTATTTGTGAGGCAATTAAAAAGAAGCCAATTCCTTTGCCACAGAAAAGAGCATTAGCTTTCTGTTTGGTTTGTGTTCCATCTAAAAGTCAAGTGCCTGCAGTGCAATTTAGTTTCCCAATCTATGGCTGCTTTACCTGCCTAATCAGTTGGCAGATTAATTCATAAAGAATCAAAGAAGGACTTCATCACTTTCTCATGAAATATGCAGGGCTGACAAGAAAAAAACTTCTTTAAACAATAGTGGCCCATTTACAGGTGGCTTTTTGCCTGATATCATACTATAGCATTTTATGGGCTCTCCCAGCATTGCTCTCCGGGGACACTTCTTCTAAACTAAATTACAATCTGGTAGGATATAAAAAAATACTCTACAACCTGGCAGGTCAAATTAGCTATTGAATTATTTATTTTGCTGTGCTTAATTGCTGCTTTTTGGCTTCTCAGGTGTAGAAATATGTTATCTCAGAGCAGCAATTTTCAACTGACCTGTTCCCCTTAAGGCTTTTGATAGTGTGAGCCAATACAGCTGCTGTGAGAGTGGAAGTGGAGAAGACTGCCTGAAAGGGAGGCCATTGCTATTAATTCTCAAATGGAATTTTAAATTAGAATTACAGGGTGATGTATGTGTACATTTCATATGTAAAATTCAGCCTGTCCTGTTGTAGTAGAACCTGGTCTGTTTTTAATGGCTACCTGATGTCAACGGGACTCAGCAACTCAGCAGAAGCAAGAGGAAGGAAAAGCTCCTGTGCTTTCCTCTCTGAGGGTATATTTAAGCTTGTTTGGTTCCGTTTTCCTTCAGTCCTCTGAAGATTACAGCATTCCTGCTCTGACTTTTGGGTTAGGTCCACCCAGGGTGCCTGAAGCCACCCCCAGGAGCACTGAGAGCAAACCAGCCCACCCTGGGTGCTGACTGTGTTGCAGAACATGCAGAGAGCATTGTATAAACTCCTGTCTTTGAGAGATGGGAAAGAATAACGTGACAAGGAGAAGAGACTTTCCCTACATTCTGTCTGGGAGTAGGAAAGAGATTACAGAGATAGGGTGTTAATTCTCTGGGTGAGAAAAAGGACACATTGAGTGAAGGAGAGCAGAAATCAGTACATGAAAGGCAGAAACCACAATATATTAGCAGCCATAAAGAGGGTGCTAGGAGCCATAAAAGAAGACATAATGATAGAGTATTATAGTTGCATTCTGTCTTAGGAATTGCTTTTGCTCCTATCACAGAGGTATTATCAGGGCACTGAATGGAGTTATGCAGTCCTGCAGTAATTAAAATTTTGCCAGACAAAGGGCGAGTATCAATAAAGAAGCAGTGAAGTAAGAGGATTTAATCAAAAGATTTCAACATACCAGCCAGACAGAGCCTGACAGGAGAAAGAGAATGTGAAGTATAAGTTGAGTATCCATCAGATTGTGTCACACATGTCCCATCTTTATGGATTGTCCCTGAAGTTGTCAGTGTTTTAAAAATATACAAAACTGGTGTTTTAATGGACTAAGAAGAGCTAAATATCAAGATCCCTGGGCCTATGGATGATACTTTGCAGATGCTACTTTCTACTGTAAGGTGCAATGCAGTAAGCAATGGATTCTCAAAGAGGTGTGTAAAGGGGAAAGGAAGTTGGTTTCCTCCTAATCTTCTACTGACTTTGGTTATGCCAAGTACTGTGTAACAGAGATGTGGTTGTGCTTTTTTGGGGCAAAGCCACAGGGTCTTTGTCCCCCTGAGAGCTCCCTGGTAACATTTTCATGCAATGTACTGGATGCCAATCTCTACCTGCAGGTAAACTTACTGTCCCCCCTTTTCAAGCTCAGGTGGCTCTCTGGGGGCCTGACAAGGTCCAGGTGGCTCTTTCCTTCAAAATGAGAGAAGTGGTGAAGGTGAAATTACCTTTGCAGTCCTGTGCATGCTCCCCTCTGGGGCATTCAAGCACACCTCTGGTGCTCAGGACACGGCTCATGGCAGCATCCCTGGGACCAGGCCAAGGCTGACCTGGGAAACCCAAATAAAAAGGGAAGGACATGTGTCTGTCTGTAGTTTTTCCTCATCCAAAGCCTTAGGATCACTTTGGTAACTTAATGGAATACATGTTTTAGATAGCAAAGCCAATGTAATGTGAGTGGAGCATGGAACAGAAGCCATGTGGGCCTTTGGGATCCATGGGACAGTGCCAGCCTGCACACAGAGGATGTACCAGAAAAGCAGCTTCAACTGTTCATCTACCTCAACAACCTAGAATGTTCACTGAAGCATCCTTGTTGCTTTTCAGTGGTGCAGAAAAGAGCCATTGAGGTTTGGCAGCCAAAGAGCTGATCTTTAACTCTCCAGCAGGCATTGGTGCCACGTTCCCTCTCTTCCAGCTGGGGACTGTGGGTCTGAAATTTCCCTGGGCACACAGGAATGCTGATAGAGATGTCAGGCAGGACAGATGGGGAATTTCTCTCTTCTCTTAGAAACTGAGGAAGGGAGAATGATATTTATTTCTTTTGCAGTTCTCTGAACACTTATTTACAGGAAAGGCATTCCACATTAAATATTCCACAGATGGCCTCAGTGAAGAATTATGTATGTCAGTAGATCTGCTTGTCTGCATCTGATAAATGTGTATTGTCAGTGAAATGTGAGGTAGCGTGTAAAATCATTCAAAATGAGCTTTCAGTTTACACAGCTTTCTTTTTCTTACATTTCACTGTTAAGTTTATACTTCATGGTACCTGACAGTGGTAGAGCCAGAGTAAAATACGGTGTTAAACCCACTGAGCCATAAAATCTAGCAGATGAGACCATGTTGTCTTTCATTTATGTCTTATAAGGACTCTTCCCTAACTGCTTGGAAGAAGGGGAAATTCTGATCTGTGAGAGCAGGAAAAAGAAAGTTGGATTTTTCGTAATGTTAGTTCTCCATTTGTTATTGGAGTAAAAAGTAGTGTAGCAATGGTGGAGAAGAAAAAAAATAAGAGGCATGTTTATCTCAAAAGAACCCAGAGATCAGGGTATTTGGGTACCCACCTGGGAGAATTGGAGAGACATTCCCAGTGCAATTCCTGTCATTTAGGAAAGGATTTACTTTGGAACAAGTTTAGAAAAAGTGACATTTGCTGGGAGGAATTAATTGACAAATGCCTCGTCCAGCCATTCTCACTTAGACCTGGAAGGCAGTGTTTGCCTCTCAGATGCTGCATGTTAGCCAAGCATCCCTGAAGTTGTGAAGGCCATTGAAGTGGCAGAGTTGGGCAGCAGAGGATCTGGCCTGGGGCATGCATGTGGATTTCCTGGGACTGAGTGCATTTATTCCAAAGTTGTGCCTTTTTAAAAGTCTGCTTGAAGTCAGCAGGTGTTTTTACATATTTAAAAAGGTGAATTATATAATCATGTGCACTGAGGAGCTCATTACTGACTTCTTTTTATCTGTTTTTTATCTGGAAGAAGCTGTTCTTTTTAGCATTGTGAAAAAATCAGGCTTTCCCTTTGGCATGAATTCTCCAGCAATCTGATAAGGATGTAAGGCAACACAGAGTTTTTGTTTGCTGTGGTTTCCTGTGGGGTTTGAGCTGCTCTGAATCAAACCAGTGTTAAATACAGAATGCATATATGTTCAGAGACAGACTTACAATGGGATTAGAGAGGCCTGTGTGATCACAGTATGGCCCCTGCCTTTGCTCTCAATCTTCTTACAGGCTTATTCTGTACTCTGGCTCAAATTCTGCCTTCCAACTCTTTTCCTCCCTCCAATGTTTACCTTGGGAGCATTTACTCTTTGAATCCCACAGAACCAGCGTTGCTGGAACTCCCAATAAAATCATCATGGATGCTCAACACCTTGGAAAATCCACTGTTACTGAAGAAATCTTTCCACTGGTAGGCAAAAGCATTGAGTGCATGTGCTGTTCAGTGATGTGCTCAACAGACTTGGACAAATCAAAGTGAACAAAATTGAAGTGAAAATAGCCTTTAGCCTCATGGAGTCTATATGAGAACTAAATTTATTGTCCTTTCTCTTCTGGTTTGATCCGTTCACCAACAATCTATTCAGAGAGAGAGGAGAACACTGACAAATATGTAGTTTTAGAGAGGATGGAAGGGAGAGGATCTTCATATGTCACTCAAATTCCAGTCCAAATTGTCTGCTTGGTTTTTATTAAGTGCAGAAAAACCCCCACTGGATGATGTGAAACACTACCTTTAAAGCAGAATCTTTTGATTATATTTAGTTTACTGAAATGCATCATGTCTATGAATATGCCTGGGAGAACTTTCCCTCCTGCTCCAGTAAATAACTTGTTAACAATGCTTGCTGCTCTTCGCCCATAAAGTACCTTGACTCAGGTGCAAACTAGGAACCTAGTATTTTTGCACCCATGGAAAATGGAGATGGATCCCAAAATTCACATCTGGCTTATGGCCCTAATCAGGCAGGGCTGAATCCTGCCTCACTGCTAGTGGTGGCCATGTGGAAAGGCAATACTCCAAGCACATCAGCTCAGTGTGTTGGACATACTTGGACTTCAGCAACCTTTTCCCCTCTTATCCTTTCAGCCCTATGAGCTGCCAGAAGCACCTGACTTCTGCAGATAGATAGCAGAAAAAACGAGTCAAAGTGAAAAAAAACCCACAGAAAGAATGCTGGTCTCTATAAAGAGGATGGGTGAATCTACACAATAATGTAACAGTTTGAAATTAGGAAAAAAAATTGGAAAGATTTAATCATAATTCTCTTAAAAATCTGAAGCAATTACATAAAGCCAGAGTGACCAGGAAAGTTGACAAAGGATTTGATGAATGTGCAGCTCAGCTCAATCTTATAGAGCAACTCTGAGGCTGAGCTTTGCTGGCCATGAATAGCAATGAAACCCCCTCATATTCCATGGATTACTCAAGATAAACAATGCAAAGACAGTGCATTGCCCAGTCCTGTTCAAACTCATAGTCCTTCTTTATTGGCCATTACCTGGGGATCTTGGCAGGCAGAAAAATAGCCCACAAGCACTGTTGGCAGTGAGAGGGCACTGGCAGGACCTGGGATTTGAGTGTTCCTGCAGATCTCACAGAGATGAGCTGGGGCTGAGCCTCTGAATACCCCTTTGCTCTCTCTGCTGTCTTTTATAGAGCAGGACAGGCTGTGAAATCTCTCAGGTATGCAATGTTTAATTAAAAGGCTCTCCATTCTGCATTTTTGCTAAGAGAACAGCTCTGTCCTGGATTTTCTCTTCCATCTGTGACTCAGAGCCTACTTTCTTGCTTGTGGGTGTGAAAATATTTTGGAAGTTAGGTAGCTGTGCAGTCTGTCCAGATACTGAACGTTTCATGCTTCTAATAGATGCAGAAAGATGTGGTTTGCACACATCTGGATACCAAGAGAGCTGGGAAATCACCTCCAGGGGTGAGATGGGAGGTTTAGAAGATGAAGTTCCAGCAGTTGCTTTCATACCAATTGACTCCATAACCTTGGCATGGCACTTGACTTCATCTGTCAGAAATCAACTCTTGTTGAAGTGGTAATATCTTAAATATTTACATTTCTTGAGTGCAGGGGACTTAAACAGAACTTCCATCAAATGGACAGCTTACAGATGCCTTGGATTTCATGAAAGTTCAAAATCTGTGATTTTACATTAATAGGTTGATAGAGATTAATGGAATTTCATCATGTATTTTGACCCAAACTGTTGTATTACATTCCAGAGATCCGCCCCCCCCTTGTGCCATTCAGATGCAAAACACCACATCAGGTGGTAATAAATGTGAGCCACACAAATGGGGGAACACAGAAATTCCTCAGGTGTAGAGTGACAAGAATAGTTTGGTGATAGTTTGTGTGAGAGCAGCACCAGAGCTGGGAATGAATTGTTCTTCATGTAAAGAAGAAAATGAGGGCCCAGGTTAATATTTCCAAGACTCAGGTATTGGATTAACACAATCACAGATATGATTAAGGGCTGAAAGCCAGTGTGACTGTTGAATATTTTTTCACATTATTTCTCTAACCATTATTTGGGATACACTTCAGCAGTCCAATTTTAAGATGTCTTGCAAAGTAACAGGCTAAATTCCCTTTATATTTAAAATAGGCTCCTCTGGAATATTATGAATCTCACCCAGTTTCAGTGTCTACATTATTATAAGAAGCATCTGACTATAAAAGTGCCAGCCTCTGCCTCTCTCTGCTGAGAATGAAAGTTTGAGGCAATTACTGTACATGTGGGGGGTCCATTGCAGGTATCTGACATTAAGGGAGAAGAATTCCTTATCTTCTTTCAGCTTTTCCATTACACTATCTCAATCTACCCTACAAAGTAAAATACTTGAAAAATGAGCACCCCAGGAGGAACTGTAGAAGGGACATGGAACCTCCAGGGTAGTTTTGAGTATGATGGTTAGACAGTCTTGCTTTGTATCAACATAAACATGCTTTATATCAGCATAAACATAAACTGAGGACTTGAGGATTTGGTGGCCAAAGAATTCCCACCAAGAAAGATAAAAGTAGTTTGGAAAACTCCCAGTCTTTCCTTGTTTGTCAGAGAATCAGACAAAATTCTTGTTTCCAGAATCAGACAGTAATGAATGACAGAGTTTGATTCTTACAAAGGAAACCCATCCACAGATTCAGAAGGAATGCAAGCAGCTTTCCTGCATTGCAGGGCAGATCTGGATGTCAGACCCAAACATAATAAATTTGTTCATGCCATGGGAGTTGGGCAAAGAATTAGTGATGCCTGTTCCTGTCATCTGGTGTTTTGAAATCCTTTGTTTCAGAATTTAGAGGGAGTAGGAGAGCTTTATGCCCAAGGGCTGCTGTGTCCATGAGTGGAGTCACCACCATGTCCATCATTCTGTATTTTCTTCTGCTGCTGAGCAGAGATAACGTGATGAAAAGAACAAAGCAGATTCAGCTTTTCTGCATTTTCCCCTGCTTTGCTGGATTTGCAAGAGTTTTTTTGCTACTCACCCACTGGTTTTTAAAACACTTAATCTCATAAATATAATCTCATACTAATAATGGAAGTGGCTTAGCCACATCTGGTAGGTCACACTGGCTCCGTGGGGGTGCACAAGTGTGGCCTAAAACCCATATGAATTGGGAGTCTGAACCATGTACAGAATCTTCTGTTGGCCTACACAAGAAAATTCGTGGTAAGTAATGAATATAACAAGCAAAATCTGAGGTAACAAACTTGAAACTGCAAAGGAGCAATTGCCTTCTGACCAACAGCAAAAGAAAACTGAGAAAAGATCAGTGCTCAAATCCTCCTACCTCTCTCTGTGAGTCGCAGCAAACCACCATTCCCTTAAAGATCCATGTGAGAGCTCTGCAAAATCTTCAAAACATTTCAAGGGGAAACACACTTACAAAGGAGTGAACCAGTGGCTCTTTCTAATACTGCTTTGAGGAATTATTTCCACCCTTATGTAAGTCTGCTACCTCTTTGGATCAGTTTCTCTGTAAATTCATAGCAAACTCAGACTACCTTGGTCAGAAAAGACTGTTTGCACTGAAGCTTTTTACTTTCCTTTTGGGATGTAGCTTCTGTGGAAAGCACATTGATGTTTTAAAGCCTTTTGAAACGATGGAACATTTCCTGCAGTTCGCTGCTTTTGCACCATCTGGCACCTGAAATCTTCTCATCACTAAAGAGGTTTTAGAAGGCATAATGCAGCCACATTTGTCATTCAAACTAGATGTGATGGGGTCAGTCTTGGGAAACAGGATTAAAACCTTTGAGTAACCTTCAGATTCTTGCAGCCCCTGGTGTGTGTTTAGTTCTTCAGGCCATATCAGCCAGTATTTAATTGCTACCAGGAATCCTGGTGGTGTAGCCAGTAGGAGACCATTTAGCTGCTACTGCTGGTGGTGTCTCTCAACATTTGTCCATTGTGAAATGAATTAACAGTCTCCAGGCCTCAGAATAAGTGCTTGGTGAAATTTTGTGTAGTTAGACTCTGTCCCAGCCTCACAGAGGTGATAATTCCTGTGCAGGTGCTGTGTGCAGCATCCCACACCAGCTGCAGTCCCGGCAGCACGCAGCTCTGCTCTGTACCTGTTGTGCTCTGCCTTTCCCACCTCGCTGGGCTGATGCTTACAGGATTAGAGAACCTCATTTTACCAGCCTGCAAAGCAGGACCACGTGGGATTACTGGCTGGCTGTAAAACACTGTGCTGTTTTCCTTGCTCTCAGGGTGGAACCTGCGCTCACGCGGATCAAGGAGGATCGCAAGCGGATCATCCTGCCCGCCATTGACAACATCAAGTACAACACCTTTGAAGTGCAGCAATATGCCAACGCTGCCCACGGCTACAACTGGGGGCTCTGGTGCATGTACATAATCCCACCACAGGACTGGCTCGATAAAGGGGATGAGTCAGCTCCCATCAGGTAAATCCCCCCTGTGCTGTCACTTTGTGCCCAGCGATGTTTCCATCCCGGCTGTCTGCCGAGGGGGAATTCAGGTGAACGAGGCTACAGGCTGTCCTGGTTTAGGACAAATTAGGGGAAGGTCTCCAGAAGGAGCCCCCCAGAAAACAAACCTCCACCACCCCCTCCCCCCCCAGCTCTGGGTTTGAGAAGGAATTCCTCGGAGGAGAAGTGGAAAAAACCTATTTATTGACAAATAAACAAAGACACTCCCCAACACAAGGGAAAAGAAAAATACTCAAGCAGTTGCTGTGAGGGGAGGGCGCAGAGCTTCTGTTTTCAGGCGTCGAGGACCCCCAGATATTCCCAGGTCAGGTCCAGAGCCGGTCCAGTGATCTTCGGGGGGGGGAAGGGAGAGAAAGAAAAAAAAGGAAAAAAAACGAAAGCAGCGAAATAAAGGCAGCAGCAGTAAAAGCAAAGCAAAGCAAAGCAAAGCCTGCAGCCAAGCCGAGCAAGCAGCCAAAAGCACAAGTAGCACCACCACAAACACCCCACCGAGGGGCGGCGGGGGGCAGCTGTCAGACATAACAGTGCAGTACATAGAGATAAAGCTGCACGACTGGGATAGGAGGCACCGTCAACCCAGGACACAGGCTCTGTGCAGGAATAACAAAATGAGGCTGGAGGAAACTGATGGCTCTGCAAAGCCGTGGATGTGTGTGCTGCCTCTCAGAGCTGCCCCACAAACGTACACAAGTGCTCTGGCTCTTGTGTGTGCTTCAAGCACGTGTTCTGGCCGTTAGTAGGATAGCAGGATCCTTTTCATCTAACCTTTTATTTTCCAGTGGACTGTGGGCCATTGTGTGTATGAGAAACAAAGGTATTGTGTGTGTGATTGCAAAGAGGCTGGTTTCACTCCTGTTCTGTGGGCAGCAGTCTTGGTCATCAGTCCAAACCAGAGGTTCCCAGGAGCACCACTAGGAGCTGTGTTTGAGTGCTGCTTTTTTTCATGTCTGTGTGGGGTTTTTTCAGTCTGGCTTTTTTTTGGTTTTTGGGGGGGGGGGGTGTGTGGTTTTTTGGATTTTCTTTTTGAGAACTTTGCACATGTTCAGAGTTTTACTACTGGCTGAATTTTAAAATGAGCCCACACCAGACTGTGCAGTCAGTGTGTCAATTTACTTTTCCCTATAGGAGAACATTTTGCATTAGAGAAATGGAACTTTCTGAGGAAATGCTGTTACAGGAATTGTGAAGGTGTTTCTGAGAATTGTTACAGTGGGAAAGCTAGAACTGATGTGAAAAGGGCTTTCTCTCCCCTCCATTTGAAAATTCACATCTCCTAGACTTTCATCTCCAGTGCAGATGCTTGTCTAACAGCCCCTCTGGGACATATTGTGCTGGGTTAAGGGTACTGCTGTTACCAACTCTAGAAATAAATGCTAAAAAATTTGAAGCCTAAGTATGCACTTTAAGATGCTCTTATTTTTAAGACTTCTTAAGAAGGACACAAATTACCAGCTTAAAGTCATCTTCACTTTCATGTATATTGGCTTCATCCTAAAGTAAGCTAAAACTCTCCTGTATGGTCCCAGTGTGGGCTCTGGTAGAGGAGCTGATGTTCTTCCCTTCCAGTGCAAAAGCTTGAGTTGTCAGATCCTGAAAAGTTCATCCAAGCACTTCCAACAACACACTCACCTGAAAAAAGTGCCAGTGATCTTTTGGTAGTGAAAAGACACTGACACACTGATCCCATTTCTAAGTGATCAGCAGGATGGGACCACCTCACAGGATCCTTCCCTCATGCAGAGTAATATTTGAATCTGTATTTGAGCAAGTGTTGCAAATTGTGCTCAGGTTCATTCTCATGCCCCATGACTGCAAAACACAGCTATACAGTAATATTAACCTTATTTACTACAGGACAGCACAGTCCATCATCACTGACCTTTTGCTTGGCTTGGAACCTCAATAAGCAGGGAAGTAATTACTTAGGAAATCAGTTTTCCTCGATAAGATGCCCTGCTCACCTCACATTGTTTTAAAAGTGCAGGTGTTTTATACCTGTCTCACTCAGCCCTGAGAAAGTTTATTGATAAAGGAAAATTAATCATCCAAAACTTTCATTCCTGAAAGATTTTGCACACTTCATGACTCACAGTTTATATGTGAAATCACTGTAGTAATTTTCCCATGGATTGCTCCAGTATTTGAGTATCTTCTGTTCTGGAGACAATGATCACATAACAGATAAGACTGAACTAAGAGGTTAAACCTCAGCAATAAAGAGCCTGATTTACCATGGACTTCCCTCAGATTTATGTTCAGGCTCTTGCTGGTGTCATGCTGGCACTGAGTTGGACTGACACAGACGTGAGCAGATCCAAACTCAAGCACTGAGCTGTGTTAAAATCTGATGCACATGAGTAACTGTCCCCCCAGAGCAGCGATTTTATTCTGAACCCACATGAAGAAATCCTCCAATTCAACAGTGCACTAACTGCCCAGAGACAGATGAGACAAGCAGCAGAAGGAGGAGAACACCCAACCCTTGCTGGCAAATATCAGGACACACTGCAAGTGCCTAAGCATTCTTCTGCAAATTAAGAATTCCATGCCCTAAAATGCAGATACATCCACGTGGAAGCATGAACACTTCCGTGTCTCCCTGAGCACAAGTTCTTTGAAGGCAGGGATTTAGGAGAGCAGAGCATCCACTTCATGGCCACACTGAAGCTGTAGCACCTGGATGGATTTGCTAAAGCATTTGTCTGTTGTGTTGTTCCTGCCTGTGGAAACATAATGCAATTTTGTGGCTTTTAAGTGACATGCCAGTGTAATTATGGTAATGGAAAGAGTGACTGTGTGAGCGTTATCGATGAAAACAATCACGAAGCCTGTCCTTAGGATTGAGATTTTAAAGCACTCATGGTAGGAACTTAGTAGCTGTGGAATATTAAAGTGTGTTTTCAAAAGGAAGGCAAAGTCAGCCTAGTAAGCAAACTTAAAAAAAAAATCTCAGACGTGACTCTTGTTTTGGTGCAGGTTTTGGTTTTGTAACCAGCTTTCCAAACCACTTATTGCAACCGTGATTCCTGTTGCAGTCCACTTTGCAAGATATAGAAATGGGTGCACTTTGATGGTGTTTGAATCCATGTGTCTGTCCAGTGCATTCATAAGATTGCAAAGCTGCTCGTCAGCATGAAAACTGCAAGTTCATTTAGTCCTTGCTGCTGTCCCTCTTAAGGCTTCGTTTGACACTGTTTCTCAGCAAGCAGTGGGTTTGGTTTGTGCCTCTGTGTGTTTTGTGAAAGAAAAGGCTGGTAACAAATAACCCTGTGACTGGTTTTGTGGTTGGTGGAGCTGAATGCCTCCTGCCAGGTTTCCAAAGGGATTTGAGATTTTCAGCATTAAAGAACGTGTGTACCCTGGTATCAGTGAGGATCAGAGCCCTGGCATTTCTCATGTTTGCACTGTATGAATAAATATCATCAATGTGAGGAATTGGGTGAGGCATTTGGAAAGCAGGGTCCAATTCTTGTTTTCTTCAGGGACTGCACAACAGATGTGCTTCTTCCCTAAGAATTTTCCTGTTTGAAGCCTGCTCCTCTTAATTTCTTGAACACTGACAGTGGTGTGATTCTACTCAGCCTTGCTGGAAAGAGCAGGAACTGTCCCTCACGCCAGGGGGTCATTCACGGGCAGTCATGTCAAGTGTGCGCCATAAAATGTCACATCAGCTGTTGTGAGCTAAGTGACAAAGGGGACGTGGCCTTGAAGTGCTAACAAAGGTAAAGAAATAGCAAGAACAAAGTGTCAGATTTTGTAAAGATTTCTGATTTCTGCGCTTTAAAGTCGGGTCTTTTTTTCCCCCCATGTTAATACTCTGAACTGCAGAACAATTGATGTTCCCCGAGCTGGCTTCTGCAGGCAATCCATTTTACACGTTTGACATGTGAGATGTAAGATGTCTGTAAGGTGAGGATTTAAATGAGGATTGTTATTTTGACACGCTGTGTCCATCACGTCATTTTCCATTTGTGTTCCTGCGAGCACGCTGCCCCAAAATGTCCTTATCATCTGGCAACAAACTGTGTCACAAAGGATCCTATTTCAGAGGGCTCCTAATGAATTTGACTATGCATTGAAACAAGCTGGGTTTTTTAATGCATGCTGTATATTTTTTTTTCTGGGTTTTGGAACAGCAAGGAAGGTTTCTGGTATTCTGAGCTCTGGCTCTGCCTTGTCTTCCCTCACCTGCCGTGATTATGATGGACTGCTCTGCATTTGATTTCTTGATCAACAGCCACTAACATTAGAGTCATTAGTCAGCCTCACCCAGCCAAGCACTGCACAGCTTTGCATTTTATCTTCCTCCAGCAGCAGTGGTGCATTTCATTGTTGCATATGTTCTCACTTACTGCTTTAATATGCTATAGCTTGGTACCAGTAGGGATGTGTGTGTACATGCACTGCATCAGCTGCTCCAGAAAGTGCCATTGCCTTGCTCATGGACATAAATTAGAGTTTGATGTGCCTCCAGTGAAGTGTTTTGTGCTGCTCCCTCTCTCTGGGGGTGTGTGTGCCCATCTCATGTGCAAGTCAGGCCCCATGCTGGTCTGCAATAACAATACTGATGAAACCAATCTGGGCCCTCCCTGCTCTGGGAAGAAACCCACCTGTGTACCTGAGCTTAGGGGGTAAAGGCTTTCATGACAAACCATGCTGCCCCATAATAATAAAACTGGTGAGTGTTTATTGACTGCTTATAGCCATCTTTTCAGTTTCTGGTTCACAGGAGCCTGTAACAGAGCAGTTTCACTTTTATTTGTCCAGCTTCTGATGAGTGTCCTGCCTGTTCCAAAAAATTTACTTCCATAGGACATCAGAGAATTATTCTACATCCATATTTGCTCTGCCTTTCTAGATGAACATTAGCTTGTCATCTTGTCATTTTTTTCCTATCTCCTTAGCAGTAAATCTGTCCTTGGGTTCTGTTCTCAGGGTCTGGTGTGACTCTTCCTTACAGAAGACATGAGTTGTAAGAAAAACAGAGATAGTTATACAGGTACTGTGCAGGTTTCCCCAGTTACACGTCAGACCAGGGCTGAGGTGCTGCTTGAGAAACTGAATCAAAGAAACATCCCGCTGGGAGAGGTGGAACACTCAGAGATATGTGATGTGTCATTTGAAACTCCTTGTCTTTCTCCTTATGCCTGCATATAAGCATATACATTTATGCTTATATATTTATTTATGGTTCTATTCGTGTTTGAATTTATGTAATTATTGTGAGCCTTTGTCAGTTTTCCTGAAATTTGCAGTTGGCTGCTCGGGAAACTGTTTCAAATGTGACCTGATTGCATTGTGCACATATGTATATATAAATATATATAAATATATGCTGACCTTAAGGCAGGAGAGAAGGATGTACAAGGCAGAGAAAGACTGACTGTATCACGTGCAGCTCAGTCCCCATCCCTTTCTCCTTCACTGGTTCTTGATGAAGCCCCCAGGCATCTCCCTTCAGTAAGGGGAAGGAGGGGGATGAACCTGGCTGGAGAAATGGGTGTCAGCACCTGCTGGAATTCTACCAACAGAGCTGTGCTCCTGGGGATCTCAGTGACACAAAACAGTCCTGACTCACACCTGCACCACCTTTCTTCCCTGGCCCACGTTCCCTCTGTTCCCTGTGCCCCATCCCTCCCCTCACAGGGCCTCTCTTCCTGCTGCCACAGGCAGGGAGGGAGGGAGAGTTCACCACCAGAAACCTCTCTGTGCTTCCTCCCTTTCCCAGGGCATTACCCAGAGCAATGTTTCTCTCATGTGTCCCTTGCTGCAGCAGTGCTATCAGGTAATTCCCCCAAACTGACTATGCTATATCTTTCTCCAGTGCAGAATCAATACAATTCTGGGCTGCATTTTAAGCTTTTAGCTGCAAAACTCATTCTCCTGTGTTTCCCACATTATCCTTTGAGTGCTGCTGTTGATTATAATTCATGCTTATAACATCCTCCATTGTGTCAAAGAATAGTCCACAGATCAATTAAGTTTCACAACACCTTTGAGGTGTTGGTAAAAAATAGTACACTTCTGGTTGCTGTTTTCTCCTTCTAGAAGTGTCTCTGTTTTACCAGAGAGTGCATGATTAAGGGAAAAGGTTGTTTTATACAAAGCAGGTTAATATGTTGTGCTCTGAAGCTGTGAAGTGCTGAGGGCACTCACCTTCTCATGTGCTGCCCCTTGGGCAGTGAGCAGTGGGTAAGAGGTGCCAACACAGCTGCTTTTGCTCATGTGGCCATTTCCAGATTTCAAGATAAAGTCTGCTGCACTGTACTAGAAGTGGTGAATGTACTGGAGTATTTCAGATACTGGAAAAACCCAGTTCTAATGCCAAGTGAGGGCACTGAGCTTTTTTCAAGCATGTTTTTTGAAAAGTGTTTGTGATATGCCAGTGTGACACTGGAGTCCAGTATAAAATTATAAAAGCTGGATGTGGTTCTTTCTGTCACTTTTCTGCTGTTGTTGCTCACTCCTGAAAGCATTTTTTTTTCTAAAAAAGCTGTGAAGGCTTGTGAACACTATATTTGAATATATATAATGAGAAGAAATAAACCCTAGAAGGGAGAGAGGGAGTAGCAAAGACAGTCCTCAGTGGCATTCGTCTGTGAGTGATGATTATGTAGTTGCATCTAAAATGTATTTCCCACCCCCCTTCAATTAACAGCTCAATGCTTTAATGGACAGAGCCTACAGCTGCAGAAATCCATCCCCCAGAGAGAGACATTCCAGCACCTGAGTGGTTTTCAAAGCCTGGCAGTACCATTCCTCATTAGGAAGGGAGGAGACGTCCTCATGGGAGCATCCTACTCCTGTAAGGAGCTGCCTACAGAGGATTTTTGTGGGGGAGGCAGGGCTGGAAAAAGAATGAGTCTAAGCCCAAACAAGCATCTCAGGTTTGCAAAGCAGTGATGCCCTGATCCAGTGAAGCCTGTGTTTAGCTTTAAATACATGAAAGGGAAAATGAAGCAAGTCATTTCTTCCCCCCATCTCCTTCCCTCTCTTATCATGGGTAGAACTTAAAAAATATACCTGAAATATTCCTTCCAAGGCTTCTTTCATTGCAAAGGTACTGAATTTCTTACCTTGGTTGTGTCCTTCTTTTATTTTAGTTCCTAAACCAAATTTATTCATTGTTAGCCTGATATGTTTTTCAGTGGTACAAAATGTGGAATCAAGGTGCATATAGGATATGTCTCATCCTGTGTACAGGAGAGCTTTTTTAGGCAAATCTGTTTCCAGGCTTGGCTCTGGGAAATATAATCAGGAGGATGCATTTTATCAAATAACTTGAATTTATAAATGCAAAGATCTGGATGTATAAATATATGCCTCAACAGAGGATGGAAGTGCCCATCCAGGAGTTCCCAGGACCCTGTGTGGTTTTTGTAGAGCTTTGAGACCACTTCTAACTACAGACTGATTCAACAGAAAGTCTTCAGAAATTACAGCACCAATAGAGAAGTACAGGAATTTCTTGCATACGTGAAGTGCCATGTGATTGATGCTGATAGGTAAACTTAGAATGTAAACTTACTCTTTAATCTGTGTAAATTTGTTATATGGTGGGGTCTGTAATAGCTAATCAATGGCTTAATTTTTTGCTTTAATCTCTCCATGCAGGACACCAGCCATGATTGGATGCTCTTTCGTGGTGGATAGAGAATATTTTGGTGAGATTGGCCTGCTTGACCCTGGCATGGAGGTCTATGGAGGAGAAAACATCGAATTGGGCATGAGAGTGAGTAGCAAAGAAGAGACCCTGTGCAGTGTCCATGTGCAAAGAGTGCTGGGGAGCTTGTGGCCCAGCAGAGTTTCTGTCTGACTGATGGGCTGTTATGCTGGAGTAATTGATGCTGCAACACTATCTGGATGTGACAGTGCCAGTAAATGAATGTTCCTGGCCTTGCAGGCCTTGAGAGAACTGATAACAGTCAGGAATATGCTTTATTGGTTCATCCTGTCAGTGTCTGAACCCAATGAGAAAGGTTTTCCCCTTTACCCAGTAGCTTTCCTCGTGCAAACAGCCACTCCAAGTCTCCATGTGCTCATTGCCCTTAGCTGAGGTTGTACATTTGTGGTCTAACAGATGCAATACCTACAGAAAACCAAGGCCAGGCTGGTAGAAGTAATTTATAATGCTCATCACACATACATTATGAATGCTGGGATATTTTACAACTCTAAGGATCCTCCTTATAGAATAAGAACTGCAGGGTGCAGCCCTGTATTCCATCCTGTTGGACAGGTCAATGTGAAGCATGGACAGGTGACTTTGGAACAGCATCAGTCCCTGTGGCCTGGACCTAAAGGAAGTTTGATACCTGTGATCCCTTGCCCTTGTTTTCAAGGTGGTGCTTGCTAGCAAGTCCTCCTGAAGCCCAAGGAACATGTCTTTGCTTAGCATTTGCAAATTAGGCCGCTTAATGTTGCATGAACAGAGTTTCCTCATTATAAAGCTGACTGTTTAATTATTTTCCCTCTACTCTTCATCCCCTGCTTCCCAGTAACATGTCCCTGGTGCACGTAATGTGCTCATTAAAGCATATATTCTGCTCATGGTGAAACACTGAACATCAAATTAGTCCATTCTTTATCTGGCTTTTTTTTTTTTTTCCCTAAAATGACTACAAACTCCTTCACACCATTAGACTGAGGAGGAAGGTCACTGCAGCAAGAGTTTATTTTCACATATGGGTGTGTATTTGTTATTCCAGCATTGCAAGAAGGGTGGGGTTCGTAATGGGACTGTGTGAATACACTGCTTATACTTGAAGGTTCAGAATTCACACAGGGGACAGAAAAACTGCTACCACAAATCATCCAATTTTCCTTAAGAGGGTCAGGCTATTACCAGGATTGTGTGAGCTTTCCTTTATCATTGTGCAGGGCTTTGAGCTGTTTGAAACTTTTTCCACATGGCTGCTCCCAGAATAGATTGAACACTCTGGCAAAACTGTGGCGTGGTTGATGAATAAGCCTCCTAAGAAATCTGAAAGCTGTCGCTCTTCCTTAGACCAGGAGAACTTGCTGAGTACGATTAGGGCTCAGGGTAAACAGAGGCAAAGGTTTTAATAGGATTATGAAATGGCACTTGCTTGAAGAGACAAGGATTTGAGGTGAGTGAGGAAGGGGTTTCAGGGAAAGGGGACTTGTTAAAGCCTGCAGAAACCTTGGATCTAGAAAACAGCTCTCTTTCTTCGGGTTTTATTTTGGTTGGGATTTTTTTGTGGGTTTTTGGGGGTTTGTTTGGGGTGTTTTTTCCTATAAGAAAAGCTAATCCTACTGCTTGGTAAAGGTTTTATCAAAGTACAAGAGTATGAGTTTGTTGTGAAATAAGCTGTGTGTCCATAGCACGGGTCTGTTACTCTGTGTTTCCAGCCTGGATCCATCATGGTAAGTAATATACAAGTGTCTGCCTCCTAATTTGCAAATCCTATGTGTGATCCCCTCCTGTGTGTCTTTCAGAGCTGTCAGAAACTAACAGTGTGAAAATGCACAGGAGCCTTCTCCCTTCTCTCTAGGCTATTTATAAAGCCACTGTGAATTTACCAAGTTGGCTTTTTTTTAACTCCAGAACCTCCAAGTAAATTGCAAAAAAAATCACTTCTTTCCTAAGGCCTGGTACAGTGACCCATGCAGGGATATTTGGTGCATCCCCCCCTCGTGCACAGAGGGATGTTGCTGACCATGTGTGGCTGCTTGTGTGAAGCAATGAAAAATAGAAAAAGAAAGGAATAAATGAATGAATAAGTAAGGAACAAAAGCTGATATAATAATAAATAATGAGATGTAGAGAAAGTGGTGGTACATGCTTGGCTGAAAACAGTCCCTATTTGAAATAGCTGTAAAAATAATCCTTTTTTAACTTTTTTTTGCAAACTATTATCGTGTTACTGCTAAGAGAAAGGGGATTAGGCTTGGAGTGCCTGAAATAGATTACATTGCATCTAGTGAACCCTTGTTTAAAATGTTTTAATAAAGTGAAATAGGGAAACTCAGTGAAACTAATGAGCTGATTTGGGAGGATAGTGTTTGATAACCCAGCTAATTCCCATGAAATCTATTGTTTATTAAAAAATCATGATCTTGGGTGTTCCACATTTGGCTTTGCCCTTTCCTAAATTCCATAGATGGAAATATTTAAATAATTAACCTAAGTGATTTTCTGTATTGAATATGAATAAGCAGTGCAGAAACAGACTGGGGCTACCTACTATAACTACTGAAAATATTTAGGGCTCTGCAGCTCTCTTTAAAACTCTTATTACTTTTTGTGTAAACTTCACAGTGGTTAGAGCTACAGCAATCTCCTGATGGGGTCACTTTACAATGAAGCCAATGTCTGCTTGCCAAGAGAGGCAGACTCTGGTTTAGTTGAGAAAAAGCTCCAGCTGTTTTGGGAAATAAAAGGGAGATGGACACATCTGCAGGCTTGTGATAATAAGGAAATAGATGGACACTTACATAATGTCATCTTGTACTGTATTTTTTAAAGATGGCAGTTTCACCACAAGCTGGATAAATCAGGGGAATTCTGTTAGGGTAAATAGTGCTATTCACTCACTGTTCTCCAACCAGCTACTGAAGCTGATGGGAGTTATTATTAGCACCTAAACACAGGAAATTACAGCATCCAGTCTTGGCTGACTCCTCTGTGGGTGAGTTGCCCTTCATGAGCACAGGCTAAAGAAGACACCCTAATTTCAGGGTAGATAATCTTTGCTATTCCTGAAATGGTTTTTCTGACCTGTAGTTCAGAAAGATGTCCCAATAGGAAGAGAAATTCAAGCAGTGCTTGAACGTGGAGGAAGACAGGGATCCCTTTTAGTGAGGGTCCCAAATTCTGACCCCGTGGTTTGCAAACGTTGTATGAGTTCCATTCCTAGTGGGAGCTACAGAAACACTTAATTATTTAGAAAGGGATCATATAAACATTAAAAGCCTAGTTTATGATTTAACCTAATACAAGCAGTTTATGATGCATCTTTTTATAGTGAGTCATTAATCATTGCACTAAGGATCCCTCGCTTCCTCTGGTGCTCCAGTGATAAGCTGAATGAATTGCTGTTCTTTTTACTTTGTGCCCATCAGCTGTAATGGTGGGTGGGAAGAGATCAAGCATTTATTTTAAAGGATGCTCTTGCAGAAATTAAGTACTGCTTCCACCATTAAGAATCCAAACAAATTAAATTAAAAAAAAATATGTCACCACATTGACAACTGCAAGTAAAACTCCTTTTCTTTTATGGCCAGCATCAGACTGCTTTATTCTCAGTAACAGTGTCAGCATCAGCAGGTGTGTCCCAGGTAACTTTGGCCAGTTTTGTGTCAGTGGAATGTCTCTGGGAACACAGAGCTACTCAGGATTGAGAAGAGCTGACCCCAGCCAGGATCCAGCTCAGACCCCATGTGCTCTCTCGTGTTGTGATTTAGTTGGTGATGGAGGCCAAGCTGAAACCATGGGTTGTGTAAACAGAAATGCAGTCCCACCTCTGGCTTACACAAGTACTATGGGTATTGTAAAAAAAAAAAAATCATGATGCAGATGCACTGAAATCTCGTTATGAGGAAATGAAGCTTATTACCTAATGGACTTCCATGCACAAGCAAATCATTATACTTTCCAAACTTATGTTATATGCCCTACCTTTACTTTCTTTAAAAATAGATGAACTACATTTTTTCTGAGCAGAAATGCTAATGGTAGATTGTTGAGTAGTGAATTTTTGACCTCATTTTATTACCTTTAGCTAAAGAGATTTAGATTCTTTTGAGCAGTCAGTGTTTTAAATGCAGATTCCAGACTGGTGTGCTGTAATAAAAATGTCACAAGGTTTATGTATAGCAAACTTTAATTCTGAATTCTGGACAATGCTTTTTGCACTGTGTGATTCATGAGGCCAAGTCCCTAGTCTTAGAGCTAAATAGAAACTCAGTTCTGGTGAGTTACTCAAAATTCCAGCATTTTTTCACACGTGCTGTGGTAAAATACAAGTGAAATTTCTACAAAAATAGAGGTTAATCAAAGTCTCTTATTATGGAGAATCTGAAAACATTTCATTTTTATTTTGACCTTTCCCAAGCTGTAATTTTTAGTATAAATTATTTCAGTTTTGAATTAAAAGGCTTAAAGCCTTTTAGTTCAAAGACGTTTAATCACTTAAATGATGTTAACAAAACCCCACAGTTGCTGACATCTGAAAAAGTGGTGTGCTGTGTCCTTAGACATGCCTATTCACACTGGAGTGCAATAAATCAGCATTTTCAGCATGAAGTTAAATGCTATTAAAACGTTTCTGAGCAGTTCTACACTGCCTAAGCAAAATCCCAGTAAGTGATGTAATGTGCTGTTATTGGAAGTTGCCCCAGTGCTTAGGCTGCAAAGATCTCAGTGATAAATCTCCCAGGTCTCACCCTCCAGATAAAGTGTATAAGTAAAGCTCTCCCCTGTCTCCATCTCCAGTTTAATTTAGCAGTTGTATAGGTATTTCCTAAGGTAAAAGAATGCTAAGCTTGTAGAGCCAAGCATTAAGAAATCAGATTATTAATATAGTATTAACTGTACTTTTAATGGGATGTATGATCCTGGTTTTGGAGACAAAACCCAAATCCCTACATGTCTGCAATTTCTTTGAACCATACTATCCTCTTTCCTTTCTTATTTTTTTCATTATTTTTCTTTTTATTAAATTGAGGATAACTTTAACCTAGCATGAAAAACAATGGTTTCATCAGAACACAGCACCATGGTGCTCTAGCATGAAATTGCCAGTGGACTACAGGAGAGGAGCTTGTGAGTACCCTTAAAAACACTCTTTAAAGTGGGAGCATTGGAAATAGCTCAGGAAAGAGCATCTGGCCACTTGGCTCCAATATCACATCATGCTCCATCGAGTGTAACATTTTATGTTACAAACTCTTTCATGTACCAGGACATTATCAAAGCACAGGGCTGGAAATTTCAGAAAGAGATCAACAGCAAAAGAACTGAGGAAAGAAAATGCTTCCTTAGTCTTTGCCTCTTTCTTCTCAGCCACTTTCCTGCAGGTTTGATCTAAATCTAACACTTGTTCCTCTTCAGAGGCAAGTGTGAACTGAGTGAGAGAGAGGGGGAAAATCAAGAGCAGTGTGTTAATTGTGTTGAGATTGAAATAGGTTTCACTTGCCTAATGATGAGTCTGAACCAAACACTAGAGATGAGCTACAGCTGTTCAGAAACTTTCTGATACAACATATTTTGTGTTGCAAAATAACAGCTCATCCAGAACTGCAAATGCTCTGTAGGACTCTAAATTTTGATGCTGATTACTGAAAGCCTGGCTTGGGCTGCTTTGTACCCAGAGGTGCCCAACTGTCAGTCTTTAGCTTGATCCCAGCACACTTGGCTAAGGTCTCTTTGAGTTTTTCTGGAACCATTTTGAATCTCTCCCAGAACTCTTAAAAAAAATGAAAAACCAGTTCTGTGGAAAGGATCCTTTTCCCACACAAAAAACCAAGATGTGAAAGTGATCCAGGATACCAGCTGTTCCCAGAGAGAGGGGATGCCCCTTTCCTAATTGACTTTTTGAGTAGCTCCCCAGTTGGTTCTTGTTTTTTGGGGATGAGAGGTTTAATCAGGAATCTCTAGGAAATATAAAGGGCCCTTAAGATGGGAGGAGTCCTCTCAGCCCAGATTTCTGCAGTTGGAGCAAAGATTTGCCTTGGACCAGTGTCCTGTGTGGTCATCCCCAGACCAGCAGCCTGGGTAAGTTGTGGAAGGAGCAGCCAGTGGATGTGTGGGTCACAGCCCAAAGTGCTTCCCTTGGCAGGGACCAGGGCTCATGTGTGGTTGTGTTGGTTTCCTCAGGTACCTCCAGGTAAATGACCTCATTTGGGAAAGTGCTTTTCAGCCTTAGGGCTGAGCTGTCAATCTCCTCCAGGCTTGAGTGCAGGTCTGGAGGTGGGGTTGTAGATGTTGAAATGCACAGCTGAGGTGTTACCCTTGCAGGACTGTTCAGGTCACCATTATTTATGATGTTAAACTTATAAGTCATCACCACTGGCAAGTGGAAGGTTTTTTGTCATGGGAGCATGAGGGTAACAGAGCTGATCTTTGAGAGCTGTAGGTTTGGAGGGTTAAGAGTTGTGGGACTTATGTTTGCTTGGCTTTGTTTTAATTCTGCCTGGAAGACTTTGCGAGGTAATATGACATTTTTTAGCTGTACATTTTTTTGGTCTGGTAAAGAAATCTCTAACTGACTAATAATTATCCTTGCACTAGTGTCACCTGAATAAGGCAGAGTATGTTGAGCTGACCTGTGTGACAGGTACCTCTGAGCTGAGGAGCAGGGAAGGAATAATGGATGTAGCTGTGTTATTGGATAAAGGTCCACTCCTTGGTGCCAAATTTATCATTATCTGCATCGTGTGTAACACATGGAAAAAAGGCAGCTTAACACTGTGCCTGAAAGAACATTTTCTGTAGAAGGCAGCAGCAGATTAGCCAACAGTGAGAGGTGCAGCTGGTGCTTCTCCCTCAGAGCTCCCAGAGGAGTGAGACCTGGCACCTCCTCTTAGAGGAGCCAGAACAGGGCATGGGACAGGGAACCAGATCCTTGTCTGGCTAAGCACAGACAAAAAAAAAAAAAAACAAAAAAAACCAAAAAAAACTTCATTAAAATACTTATGACCACAAAATTTTGTTACACTCTTAAATTTTATTTCCCACCCAGGAAAAATAGGGAAATAGGTTGGCTGAAATGTTTTATTAGCATGTTTGTTGTAACACAGCTCTCTGTGTGGTTTCACTGCTTGCATGCTGCAGCCAGTCTAGATTCACATGGATAAATTCCCTCTGCATCCTCATATGTCATTGTTTCTCTTCCATGAACATCAGATTAGATTTCATGGCAGTGTTAGACATATATTTATTGTGCACAAAAGCATTGGTCAAAATGCCAATTGCTTTCCATTGGTAGCTTTCTTTCAACATAATGGAAAGGTGTTGGCTATTTAAAAGAGAGGGAAAACAAACACAAAATGACATAACTGTCATTTCTATTTGTATTCTAGGCTTAGAAAAAGCAGATCTCGCTGAAAAATCATATTCAATATGACATACAGAATTTATAGCATGAGAAACGCAGCCAAGGAGAACCCAGAGAAGCAACAAAATACATTTGCAAAATCTGTTTTGGGTGCAACTGCATATCACATAGTCAAGTGTTTTGACTGTGATAAAATAATTTATTCACGTGTTTTAGTAAAACTGTAGCTTGAATTTCTACCTAAAATACCACTTAAATTTCCTGTGTGTCTCTGAGAGAATATAATTTGCACAAATATCTTCCTATCAGAAGAAAAGGAAATGATTCAATAACCTCAGAGCAGGTCCTGTCTGTAACTCCTGGTATGCTCTGAGGAAGCAGATTAATGAGTTTGGTTTCATTAAACCAAGGGGAAACTGAGGCAGAAGGCTCCAAAGATGGAGCATCCATGGGATGTCTGAGAGTCATCTGATGGCAGAGCCAGGCTGAAACTATTTAAAACAAACTTTATTGTATTTCTCTACTAATTGGTCTGAATTCAAAACCTGAAATGATTACTGGAGATTACAGTACCCACAAACATTATAAGAGCTGTACTTGAAATTCCTGTGTTCCTTTAGGGGCTGATTGGGTGAAGAAAGGACAAGGGTGATGGGCTTCAGGAGGAATGAGTGAGTCCTAATTGCTGGGTCTGAGTAGGAGTGCAAGAGCACACCCAAAGCAATCCTTTAAGATCTGTTTTTCCTATTCCTGTTTCCAGCTGGTGTTGCCACGTTGTGCTGGCAGGTTCCTGGTGGCTTGCAGAGTTTCTGATGTATCTTGTGTGGCCAGGTCACAACCACTGTCCCTGACGCCCCAGGGAGGGGAGGTGGTTTCATTTTCTGTCTCTGTCTCCCCTCCAGTTGCCAAGAACAGCCCCTGGGGCCAGTCTGGCACTGCTGAGGACAGTGTGGAGTATCCTGCCTGTGCACACACACATCATGTTCCACTCCCTTCCCTCACCCTTCTTACCCCTCGTCAAGAAATCCATTGGCTCCCCAACACTGGTGCTGCAGGAATGTGCAGTCTCAAGGTGTGGTGCCTTGGAATGGCTTCCTAGAACAGAGACTAGACAGAGTTAAGAGAATAAAGTGGGTAATTTATCAAAGGTCTTCAATAGGTACCACTCTGGGCAGCCAAGAGCCTTGCAGAGGCTACACCCGGGATGGATGATGGTCACAAGCTTTCAGACAGAAATAAGTTTGGTCTATTTGCATATCAAGCATTATCCTCCAATTACAGCTTCGGGTAATGAAGTCACATTCCCCCAGTTTGCTCCTTCCCCAATTCACTTTTGTTTATACTTTTCAGGGCCTAAGGCTGTAGGGTGTCCTTGGATCACAGGCCCAGAGGGATTGTTTTGTCTAACCAAAAGGTGAAGGCAATTAACTACACTTTATATTGAGTTTGGAGCTAGGCACTGATGCAGTACAGGATTTGAAAAATATAAAAGCTAAAATCTTAAGGCATCAGCTGCACTGGTGCATTTGCTGGGCTGGCTGGTGGGTCTGCAACCACTGAGCTGTGAATGGTGCTGTATCCCCTGTCCCTCTGTCTGTGGCTCAGCCTTTCCTGCTCCTGGCCCCAGTGTCTGCTGCCCTGACATCGTGCCTTTAGCCGAGAGGCACCGATCTGCCAGACCCCGCCAGCCTCAGAGAGCTGCTGACAGTTCAGCTCCAGTTAGCTGCAGTTCAAGGTCAAATAGGACTTTAAAATATGAATAAGTGTCAGGGTTTGCTGGCACATCGATCTCAGTCTTTCTGATTACTGCCAGATCGCATGAATAAATTAGCCTTGACAGGTGCGATAAATTGTATAGACTACTGATCTCAAACAGTAAATGTTAGAGAAGGACGTGGAAGGCCTGGAGGGGAAAATACCCTCTGCAGATGCTTGCATTAAATGAGGTGAGCTTTGATACTGTGCTCGGGGGGTGATCTTCAGGCAGGAGGAGGCCTTTTGTTCATTTGAGATTCTGTGCCAAGCCAGGGCACGTCTCCGACTGTCGTATTGATTTCCTTTGTCAGAAGGAGTTTGGGTTTCTGTGCCTTGTGAAGCGAGAGGGCTCTGGTGCCTATCCCACCCACTGCCCTCCCCACCCTTCCAGGGGTGTTAAAGGGCCTGGGCTCAGGCATTCTGGGTCCCAAGAGGGGACAAACAGCAAGCAGGTCTCTAACTACAGTAAAACAGAAGTAGAAGGCATTGGAAGTGGCTCTTGATATCTTGTCACACTGTGTTGAACATTGTCAAGTCATAGCTGACTTCTGCATGTCAGACCTTGGCTTTGCAGGGTCTTTTTACTTAGAAACCAATGGTGATATTTAGAGAAACTCTCATAACACAGTACATGCTTTCTTTCTCTATGATTTCCTGTAAAACGTAACTGGGATGCTTCATTTCCCTCATGCATAAATATTAACAATATCAATCACTAGTTAATTTTATTTTTAATAAGAGATTTTGCTCTTTTGTTGACTGCTAAATGAGCATATGGAAAGAATTTGAGGATAGAGTGGGGGGTTTTGATCCTATTTCATGTATCTTCACCTAAGAACTTTCTGTTTTCTTAAATCTACCATCAAATATTGTAATCCTCTCCAATATCAGACACATCACACAAAGCCAGACTTTTTGCACAGACATTTAGACTTGTTCTTTTACTGATATCCTTTAATTAAGCATGCCCTCCTTCTGCAGCATCACGCACACATTCTGTCTCCCCATCTTGATAACTCATCTGTGTGTTTGTGTATGTAAGTCTGTGTATACATATTTATTTGTAAGAAGAGATCATGCACTAGTGCTCATTTTGGGCCATTCTTCCTCAAAAGGGCTTCTGTGAAATACTTGGATTTATGCCGAGACACTGAGTTTCATAGTACAGTTAATCTGAAATGCAGACTTTCAAATGCAGAAGCATTTTTCTCTCCAAAAGCAGAAAGGTATGGATGTGCTATATTTTGTAGCAAGAGAATTAAAGAGAGGAACTTAGGGTTTGCCTCAATCAGTTTTACAAAATGAAAGCAGAACAGCATCTAAATTCAATGGATTTTAAATTTTCATTGTGAATGTTCTGCATAGCTCCATTGTCTTAACTATAAATATACAGCCACCAGTTTTGTACACAAAATGTCCCTTTAATACACATAATCAATAGCATATGTATAATCTAAAAGAGACTTTATAAATCTATTGTTTATGTGCCAAAGTGCTTGGGTGCTCTGATGAACTGGTACATCTTCAATACATGCGTAGTGTTAGAATGGAAGGAGTTATTAGGAAGGATTTTTACTTGTATAGAAATGCCTTTTTTAATATAAAAATAAGTAGGGTTAGACAGAGATCAAGACACAAGAGGCTGGGAAAGAGAAAGGGCATTTCCTATTACAAGATATTCACCAGATGGATGATATCCTGCACACACAGGGCTAAGGAGGTGTTAAGAACAGAGATGAGAAAATGGGGTGTAGGACAGAAAGGAGGATCAGCCTTGGTACTGAGTGGGAAGAAGCAAATTGCTTAGCAAGAAAGATTTTGAGAATCATAGAGGAGCTCTGGGAAGATTAGCCAATGCAGGCAGGTGTCTCCAAGCCTCAAAATGTGTGCTTTTCTGATTACTGGTATTAGAGGGGAAAAAAAATGTTTACAAAGTGATAGGGAGGAGAATGAAGATTATATTTTGAGGGCCAGGGAGGTATTGTGCCAGAATTAGGAATTGCAGAAAAAAAAGCTGTTGAAGTAAATAGATAAGAGAGAAGCATTAGTATTGCTAGAACTGGGGCTTCTTGAACACATGCCAAATGAAATGTGGAGGGATTTGCTCATAAGAGTCGAACGATCTTCAGTCAAAAAGGCTGCAGAGATTATTAAGGATATTTTTTACATCCCTACGAAAGTGCTTCCCTGTTTCCACTCATAATATCCATTATTTTTCTGATCTGGGGGCAGGGCAGCAGAGCTGGGGCATGGCTCTGATTCTGTGTCAGACCAAGCTTTGCCAGGAACCTCCTGAGAGAAGAGGTGGAGTCTTGGTCAAGTCAGTTTGGAAACTACCTGTGGTAGAACCAGCTGCTTGAAATGAACCCGGCCCATCCTTTTTAAACCCAACTTTTCCTTGCCTCCTCCTTCCCATCTCCTCCCTAGGCCATTTTTTAACTTGAGGGTCAGTGTGCTGAGGCGTCCTCTGGGCTGCATCAGAAGTGGGAAGTGATTTTGGAAAGCTGCATCCAGACCAAGGCTGGTGTCATTCTGTGCTCAGTGGCATTGTTGGTGCTTTCATCTGTACAGGTTACTCATGATTGTCTCCAGCTGGAAGCACAGGAAAAATAATTGCTGAGGGAAATGTGGTTCATTTTTCTCTTTCTTCATTAATCCCTACTCAGTATCTCTTCAGGAAGATGCAATGATGTGCCAGGGTGCTATAACTTACTTTCTCTCCTTTTCCATTTGCTCTGCCTGTTTTAATTAGGCACAGCCCTGTTGTCCATCTTACTGGAGCAACATTTCCTGTCATGTCAAATGTCAAAGGCACTTTCTACATGGAAATATAGCTACTTATTAAGATGGCTTTTTTAAATCTTTACACAAATTTTTTGTCATTCTGCATACCTTGTCGGGCACTGACGTTTTTTCCTAGAGTCTAGATGTGAAGGGCTGTCAGCCACATTCCTGTTTATCTCTAGGTGCTTTCACAGCAGTCTCTGGGGTAAACACAGATCTGCTGTCAGTTCTGCCTGATAGTGTTTCAACATGCAGAACCCAAGCAGGGCTAAGGAAGGTGTGGATGTAACCATGCTGGTTGTGTGACAGGCACCAGCTTGGCAACCATGAAAATGAGATGCAGAGGGAGGTACATGTTTGACTTTGCTCAGTTTTCAGCCCTGGCAGGAAGGTGTGATATGCAAGCAGTGCTCATTAAATCCTCTCTAAGGCAGTCTTGGAGGTTTGGATATCTTTTGCATTTTGCACATGGAGCTGGCAACAAAGGAAGTGTTTTGAGGGGATGAGCCACTACAGTGTGTGAGACGAATGGCCAGGACCAAATCATCCTGAGCTGTCCAAGGGCGGTGTTGAAAATTCATATGATTTTCCCACCTGGCTCCAGCTTTTCTCCCAGTCTTAAATCCTTTCTTTCTGGCAAGTCTTTAGACTTTTTCTCCACCTTCTGTCTCCTGCTCTTGCCAATGTATCTCATTCTATTTCATCACTCTCCCATCCCTCCCTCTGCCTTTCCTGGCTCAGCTCCACCAGCCTTAATGTTCCACATTCTCCTCTAGCTGTGCCAGTGACTTATGAGCTCAGTGCTGCTGTGGACACCAGACCTCTTAAGTACCTTAGCAACTCCCAGGAAAGCTCATAAATGTCTTTCACAATGGATGTTCAAAGTAAGAGAAGCATTAGAGGTTTGAGGAGTTTCTTGCTTAATAGGAGAAGCCCAGACTAGATGAGAAGGGGAAAACCTATTACTTGGGGTAGAAAAATATAGATGCCTTTTTAATTGCAAGAACAACTAACCAGGTGTCTTGTCTGTGACGTGAAGTGAGAATGTAAAGGAAATGTTTTAGTCTGAGCAAGAATTAATTCAGAGGAGAAGTAGAAGAGGCTTATGTTTTGTAGGGAAATTAACCTTTGTTGATCATAGACCTTTCTTTTGACATCCCCTCTGACTGTAGAAAGATAGTGAAGTAAAGACTTCTAGAGGTGTTAAGCGTTTGAACGAAAAATTTGAAATAGTGACCTCAGGAAATAACACAGAGGTGAATGTAAATAGAATCTGATTAATGAGTCAAAGGAGGGCCAGACTCAGATGCACAGGGAGAAGTCTCAAGGTCTCTAGAATGAATCCTGTTCTCAGGTTTGTCTGCTGTATCCCTTATACCTCTGTTATCTTTTGCCTGATTGTCTCTTCTGCTCCTTTGGTCTCTCTTTCTCTGTGTGGCTGCTTGTTTTTTTAATGCTCCCTTTCTTTTCATCCACTCGTTCCCCTCAGGTAGTTGGACAAAGTAGCTCAGAATTATGCTAATGAGAATCCAATGCTGCCTTTCTCCCAAATGATGAAAACAGACCTTGAGGCCCTACACTTCACAAGGAGCAGATTGCATAATATGGACACAGTTTTAGTACAAAAACAATCATGGTGTGTAGAAGTGGAACAGAAGACAAAGTTTAAATCCTTGCAGTGCCACATATCATTAAATCCTGGACATTTGGGCTAGGTGCATCCCTCTTCATATCCAGGGCAGCCAAATTATTTTAGGGATAGTTTTAATGCTAACAACTGCTTGATATCATAGACAGGTTGATTTAGTTGATTAATTTGGATGTTTCGGCTTACATGCATGAGTATTCCCAAACTAGTCAGGGGTTTTTCCAATAACTTTGCTGTGGTGGCATCAGGCTGTGGCTGGCACAAACTATGCCAGCTTATGAATTTTGATCCAGCCAATCTTTTCTCTCACTTTGAACCAAACCACCAAAGTACCTATTTATTTTTTTAAGCAATCACCTGTGGATTTCTATTGGTTTACATTCATAAAATGTTACTGGAGGGTGTCTGAGGGAGCAGTTTCTGTGGGTGTTCAATGCCACATGATTTGAACACCCTGACAAATAGATGTGCACAGGCAGCTGCCTGCATGCACGGCTGTGTTTTCACTGAATGGTCATGGTGGAGGTTAAACAAGTGAGCCCATGCACACACTGCAACCCTGCTGACATTCAAATGGCCAAATCCAAACCAAAGGATTGGTGTCATCAGTCTGAGACACACTGTCTATGGTTGGCAGTTATGCTTTTGTTTCGTGTGTATTTAGGAGGTGACTCCTTTGGGTGTCTGTCTTAATGAGCTTTGGTTTCAGGAGAACATAAGCCTTATGTTTCAGAGGAACTTAACTCTCTATCAAGTTGACTGCCCAACAATAGGAGCACTCTGTCACCAGTGTTTCTTAGTGATTGACAGTCAGTAAGGCACTCTGGAGTGACAACTTAACACTTTTCTACACATCCTTTAGCTAGGTTCAAGTGACATCCATGTGTTGGCTCCAGACAGTCATTTATAAGACTCTGTCTATATTGCAGACTAGTGCCAGATGAAGCATTAGCTGTCATTAGCTGTGTCAACGTGGCATCCAGATTTCCAGCCCAAACTTGGGCTAGAATGTGGTGTAAGTTCTGCTGTATGTAGGCATCAAGAACCAAGGAAACTGATAAATTGTTGTTGGGGTTCATTTTCAGAGTAGTGTCTAGCAATGTGGCTGGGCAATTCCATTAATATTAATAGGAATTTAGCAGATAAATCTCCTTGAATAACTTTTAGAGAATTTACCCTTAATGTGCCTTACATTTAAATAGGCTGAACTGTGTTTTGAAATTCCATTTGAGAAGGGTAAAGTGATAGATAAAATAATGAGGGATATGCAAAAAACAGTGGGATGCATATTTCTGTGTGACACTAAAGACTTATAGTATTTTTAAATCAGAGCATCCTGGAATAATATTAATGAAATCCCCTTTAACCTTAAGGGGTAATTTTTTCTAAGTGATCCACAGGGGATTTGGCTGTTAAATTTCCATTAACAGTAATGGGATTCACAATTTTACAAAGCAAGTTCCCCACTAGCCATGCTGAAATTCTACCCCCCGCGGCAATTAATCATGCCTGTTGGGCTCGTTAATGGAAATATGAAGCAAATTATCTGGCTAATCATGGTATGTGATCAGTTGGCTCTCCTGCAATAATTGATTGCCAACGAGTCAAAGCCAACTCCAGCTTTTGTACCGAGTGACGACAGACAGGGTGTCCCTGACACAGGTGGAAATGCCAAGGCAGCTGCAGCCCATGGACAGCACAAACCAAGGCTTGCAAGCAGATGTTCCTCCTTGGATTTTCCTGTCTTCCATCTCCTGGTTAACCCTTTTCCAGCAGTCCTGCACGGGCTTTCTTCCTTTCCCCTGGGTGTAGCAGTGTCCTTTTTTTTCCTTTTTTTTTTTTTCTTTTCTTTTCTTCCATGCTTGGTTAGATCTAAGCCACTTACTTGATTAATTCTGGGGCCTTTTTCCTCACTGGCATTCTATGAAAGCTTCACATTCTGCCAGAATGTACCTTTAGCTGGGCTGCAGACTCGAGGATATTTTTTGATATACATGATGGTACTATGGTTAAGTTAACTGGCAAACATGCAAATCTGGGAGTGCCATGCAAAAATCAATAGCATTTCTGCAGGCAGCAGCACACTAATTTATAGCCACGCTGCATGACTGTGTCGTTTTCCTAATGAATTCTCCAGCGTGCAGAGGTGCACTAAACAACAAAGATAAATACTGGTGTGCAGAGGAGCATAATACAGATTTATAGCCATAACAGCACACAGAGTACAGATGTTTTGCATACAACCAAGATTGCTTTATGAGCTTTTGCAAGCAGGGGTATCTGTATTGTAACTAAGGACTGTTTTTCAATGGAACTTGAAATTAATAAAGCAACAGGAATCTTCTTAAAATACCTCTTGGCACCATCCCAACAGCAGTGTCTTCTGCATGCCCCACTACGTGTTTCAGCTCTGACTGAGAACTGTCTGATGGCAGAGGTTGGGTGCTAAAAAGGGAGAATCCTTAAGATCACCTGAGCAACTGTGAAATGGCTGTCATTGAAAAAGGACACTAACAGGAGCACTACGCAATTTTTAAAATCCCTCCCAGAATGTGTATGAGGTTAGCCAGGCACCAACATAATGAAGAGCTTTTCATTGCCCACTCTCTCATTTGGCACAGAAACAGTTAGTGCCTTGTTATTAATTTTTATATATTCAGGAGCTTATTTCTGTGGAAATCTTGATTTTATTTTTCTTCTTGCTGGGGAAAACAAACCAAACTGCTTCTGTTGTTCTGTGTTTCTGTGGGGAACTTTACTAATGTACATAATGTGCAACAGCTGATGGCAAGTGATGATAAGTTGCTGATACCACGGGGAGCTGTGGAATGAGTGGTTTACAAAGCCGAGTAAGTAATGAAAGTCCATAAACAAGACACTCCACGGAGCATCAGAGTGACAGAATTTTGGCTCCAAGACCGAGGCTGTTTGGCTGGTATTGGAAATCCATATAACATCCTTCCCTCCTGGCATCTGCTACTTTGAGAAGGTTCAGTTCATTACAATAACAAATTTCAGCTAAGCCTGATTGCAGTCTGTGGCCCCTTGGATGGATGGCCTTACTGGAACATCCCCTAGCTTGGTCTCACACTGCTGGGTGCTACAAGACAAAGCCTCTGTGGTCATTTGTCACTCCCTGACTCTAGGCAGGGTACATGTGCTGATTTGTAGTTAATGCAGGTGATCTTTGTAGCCTTTCTGATCAATCCAACCTAATTAAAAGAGTAATTCTCTGGGTTTAGGGCCAATTTACCTTTCCAAGATGGTGTGAATGCCTGCAGCTGAAGTAATAATGAGGTAGCATCTTAGAGCCAATTAAGTGAAAATGAATCAGGAGAGCCCATTAGATTTGGTAGAGTTCAATAAGGGATGGAGCAGGTGAATTTTTCCTTGTTAGGAACTCTGGTGTCTTATGGAAAGTTAGAAAAGTCACAGCAAGCACCTTCTCACACAGGAATGTCAGGCTCTGAGCTCCTGAAAGCAGTCCTCCTCTTCAGCTTCAGTCAGCAAACTGATGGCTTCCTAAAACAGCTGTGCTTCTTAGAGGTTGGGGATTCAGAACAACCTAGATGGAACATATTTCTGGGTGTTATTTTAGCGAATATTCTTGCAGATCAGCCTTCATCCATGAAAAGATTCTATTAATAAAACCAGCTGTGGAGTAGGAAGGGAGAACGGTGCTATTAGTAACTGCAAAACGCCTTCAAAGCACTATGCATCATCCAAATAATTTACTAAATGGTTTCTGAGAAGAACTATTAATTAACTGGCAAGAATGAGCCACATTAACATTTGTTTATTGCACTATGTCTGTTGGCCTCGTGGGCTTGGACCAGAAGAGAAATTAGCACAGAGGGGCAAATTTTAGCTGTGCCCTGCATGGTCAGAATATCTCAGTGATTCACACTGTGAAAGCTGCTTGGGATTAAGGCCAGATGCAAAGCTGTGGTGCTGTAGCTGTTTGAGCCTCAGTTCTGCCCTCCTGTCCTGCCTGATTCCCAGTCCTCCAGAGAAACTATTCAGTGGTTGTATTTTAATTAGCTATTTAATACTGTGCAAATCAATTTGATGAGAAGAAAGAACACATTATCAATGTAATTTAAAATATGCATTTGTTTTTCTCTTCTGAAATGGGACAGATTTCAAACATTGATTCATTCTGTAATTTTTATTTTCTCTATTGAAAAGTGCATTTCAATAACCCCTATGATACAGAGGAAAAAAAATCAGGTTATTTTCAGTCCTTCCCTCTTCTCTGCTTTATTCACACCTACCTGTCTTTCTGTCTCATCTTTGCTTCTGTGTGCAGATCGTTAGGGTTTGTTCATTCCATGGTAGAGTGGAATGTGCTGGTGTTGGAGAAACACACATTAGGCCTGAATTTGTTCCTGCATTCAGGTCATGACTAGATCAAGATGAACCAACTTGCTTCTCAGTTTCCCCTTTGAGGCAAGGGAATAAAGAACAAAAAGTGTTTTGTGTTTACCTGAATGCTAAAAAAGCTGACCACACAGTGGCAGCCTTTGTTGCTGTAACTCAGCCAGTTCAGAGAGGGTTAGAAAGGCAATGGGTGAGTTAGAAAAGGCTGCTTGAAATGTCAATGTCAGGCTGTAATATAAACATTGGGCTCAATCTACCCCTTCTTCCAGTGTGGGATACCCATAAAATCATTAGATGGATTTTCTCAGCATGTGCCGTGTCATCTGCTCTGTTCTTTTTTCACAAAGGGGAAAAAGCTAATTAATGATTCAGATATGTGAACAGAGCTGGTTATCACGAGTGTCTTATGTTTCCTTGTCACATTCAAATGGGAGAAGATGGTTGTATAACTGATGAGCCTGTTAAACAGATCCATGTCTTTGGTTTCAGGGATGAGATCTAAATCAGAGCCTAATGTTATCTTGCTTTGCGGGTGAAGTTTTCAGTAATACATTACACACTTCTCGTGAGCAGCTGCTGTGGACAACATCTCCAGCCCAGTTGGTCTGGTCAGGTGTGAGAGCTGCTGTCAGGACATCTGGGCAGCCATGGGCAGTGCTGACTCATGTTTGCATAGTCATGGGGGTTTCATTTTACTTTTTTTAAAAAATACTGTATGGTTGCAGTAGGTTGACAAAGTGTGAAAGGCTTTTCTATGCCTTTGTTCCAAGCATCTCAGTGAGGTTGTTTTCCTTCTTGTCTGTTGTCTCTGTGTTTACCAACTCCAGTTTCAGATTGCTTTGGATTGCTCCTCCAGCCGACATAAATGCGTTTCACTGTTCAGTGTTTCACTTGAGTGTTTCAAAAGGGTGCCACTAAACTACTTATTCATGTCAACACTGAAGACTGAATCACTTCTCTCACTTACATGTCTGTGACAAATTTCAAAGTGTTTTCAGAATTTGACACATCCTCTCAGTGAAGATGTCAAAGAAACTAATGTCTTGCTGATTTGATTCAGAAAGAGTGAATCAATTCAGAGTGTGAAGGGAACATCTGTGTGCAGTTGCCTCAGATTGCTAAGCCAGATAAGCCATGTAAAGAGACTTCCACCTCAATTAGAGATTTCATAGTAGCCCACTATGTTTGTTTAATTATACACATTCACTTTGATATCTATCAATTAACCGGTCTTAATTATCTCTGTGTTGAAAAGCCCTAAAGTATCTGGATCAAAAGGAAAAGTTTTATATTGTGCCCTGCACCACTGAACCCTTAAGTGAGGTTTCTGTTGTGCTAGGGCCACATGTTGGGCTGGTGGGAGAGCCCTGGGCTCAGTGACTTTTGTTCATGGATAAATATATATATTAGACATGAAAACAAATATCTCAGGAGTCTAAAATATTGGTCTGGTAGTGAAGAACAAGAGAGCCTTTCCAGAAGGAAGAATTTGCTTGACAAAGATTATAAAGTGTTTAAAATTTGATTCTTATCTCTTCCCCAAGTCCTGCGCTATATCTTGTTCTGCTTTCTGTCAATCTCAAACTTCCTTAAAAGCTTTCAAGCATCTGTGAGAGTAAGAAATATGTGAACCTAACCTCTTGGAGACAAGCTCCCATCTAGAATAAGAATCAACTCGAAGTTCTGGACTATAAATTTTGTTCTTGCCATTAGAGCTGAGAACCCTGAGCTGAAGATGGACTAAGAAAGAACAACATTCAGACTTTTGAAAAATTGCCTCTGATTTACAGTGGTGACACAAAGCTAAGTATTGAGTTTTCAGCACATTCATCACTAGATTTAGTGCAGTATCTCAAGATAACTTTCTTTTTGAACAGTATTACTGTCAGATTTTTGTGAAGCAATCTAATGTTTCTTTTTCATGCACCTCAACTACCCCTTTGTGCAAGTTATTACCCATCACTTCCTTTAGGCTTTTATTTATCTGCCCTGTGTAAACCTGCTGATACTGCACTTTCTTTAACTTCTGAGATATGTCCTAAACTTGGTTATGGCCAGTGATAAAGGGGTTATGTCCAATTCTCAGTTGACAGATGAGTTGGTTTCCTTGAAATTGGTAATGAGATGCCAGTCCACACCAGTTCAGGGTATAAACCAGGAAGCTGTACTGGATCCAGAGGCATGTAGCACTTAAATTTTATTTATTTCTCAAATGTGTTAAGAAGTATGAAATGTTTCTGCCTTAGCAAGCTGAAAGCTGTTGATGTTTTTCCAGGCATCGTCCTTTTAGAGCTGCAATCCTGAAGAAAACTGAAAGGTGCCAGACTTGCTATTTCTATAGTCATGTACCAGTGAATCAGAACAGCTTGAATTTAGTGCTGGGGTTTTTTTGACAGCTTGCAAATGCCTTATGCCATTGGAACTCATGCTTCGTGCATGGGATTCGCTCCTTCAGCTGCTCAGAGGACAAACCTGTCAAGTCATACCTTGTGCCTGCTGAGATGTGAAATAGGGCCTTGTAATATTAATTTTTCCCCTGTCTGCCTGTTCTTCCCCACACTCTTGCCTTGAGATTACCCTAATGGCATCTCCCATGCTGCTGACTTGGGGGTTTTATTTCCAAATTAAGCCTCCTGTCCAGAGCGACCTCTCTCTCCCATTTTAAAGGCCAGACACACTGGGTTTTGTGAAGGGCTGTGTGATCCAGCACAGGAACTGGACCTGGGTGTTGAAACTGGGTCAGTTCCCAGGTAAGTGGCTCAAGAAGAAAATTATCTGTCCTGGAGAAAATAAAGTCCTTATGACTTCCATCAAAATGCCAAGAGGCTTTTCATTTTCCAGGGTCAACCTTGCCAGAAGGGGTAGGCTTCTTGATCCACCTTTATTTTGCAGGGTCTGGTAATAGTAGTATGGGGCCTTGTGGACACAAGTAAAGCTGCAGCACTTAAAAAATTGTATTAAAGTAGAGATCAAGCAGGAATTAAGAGAGGGCAAGGAAAGGGGAGTCAGTATCTGGGGACTGAGAAGCCACTTCAAAGGAAAATGATGTCAGGAAAGGAAATCTGAAGGCACGATGTTAAATTCTTTCAGTGCCCCTGCATTATCCATCTGCCTGTTGGAACATCCTCGAGTATTACAGCAGCTGAAACTGCTGAAGGGGAACAGCGTGAAAAATAATAGAAAAATAATCTCTTTATAAGAAGTAGGGGCTAATGCCCAGAGGCATCTTGACAACAAACAAATAACAAATCCCTTACACAAAGGAGAGGTACTCAAATAAGGCAGCAAGCCTCCCTGACACCAAAGCCTGCTGAACAAAGCTTCTCTTGTAAGCCCTGCCCACTTGCTTGCAGTAGATAAATACCACTCAACCTTTCCAAAAGAAGCTTAAGAAAACTAACTAACAAATCACAAACAAACAAAAAGCACTCCATGAACCTGCAATCTTGGCTCTTTGCCCTGTCAAATGCCCAAGACATATTTATTTTGACGTGCAGCCAATAGAGACAATTCAGAAGGAAAATGAGGGCCAGGTCCTCTGATAATGTAAATCCTTCTGACTTGATTGCTAGCCCAAAAAATCAAGTGGAGTGGAAGCAGTAAAGTAATTGTAATATTAAATGCTATTTTGGCTTGCAGGTTAGTGCCTTTTCCTTTCTCTCCCCCTTCCCAAGCACATGTGCTGTCACATTTGTGTTTCTTTATAAAGCTAGCTGTGCATCTGATTTGAGGAATGATCAATAAAAAGGGTGAAATTTTCCAGAGGATATTTGATGACCTGGATGTCTAAATCCCATTGAATTTTCACTTGAAAATTTCCCTGATAACACTTTGGCTGCAGTTCTGTCAGATCCTCTCTGCAGGGAGCTTACAGTACTGTAGCACACCTCAAACTTAATTTCATACTTGTGGTGTTAGTTTTGCTGAGGTGTTTGTTCAGTTGGAATGATCTGGAATTTAGCACTGGGGCATTTTCCCTCGAGCAAAAACACTTTGTGGAAGGATGCCAAGAGTGTGTATTATCTATTTCAAATATATATATATATAAACTATATCCTAAAATTATACCTGTGTTTATGTGATTTTTTCATATTTTGTATCAATATATGTGTAACCACCATGTCATTTTAATGACTAACAAGGAAACATGCTCCCAAAATTTAAATTATGTGTCAGAGCACCTGTAGCCTGTTTGATGATTCGCATGTGGTAATAACAGGATTCCCATATAAAAATAACAATAGAAAACAAATCGTTTCTATTAAAATTTTCTAACCTGATTTACTGGCTAGGAGAACACAGTGGTTTGTGTTTATGTTGATTTTTCATTAAATAACTTGGGGAAGCCTGGGGATGTGAACCAGCCAAACCCAAACTTTTACTGCATCTCTGGGGCTTTGCCATCAGTGAAGCAGTTGTGCAAATCCCCTTGATGTCACCAGGAACTGAGTGCCTGGGTAAAGTTAAGCACATGCTGAAGGGTTTTGCTGCAGGACATGAATGCAGGTGAGCTGGAAGGTGTCCTGTCTGTCTTCTCTTGCAAAAATGAGTGCCTCAAACCCAACAGTGACATTTGAAAAGTGTTGTAGCATTGATTTTCACAAAAACACCATGAAGAAGTCTGTGAGAAAGCAGCAGGGAGCTGCTGAAACCAACGTGGTCTTCCACTGAAAATGAATTACAGTAAGGAAGGGGATGCTGACTGGGAGGGAGGAAGAAATGATTGGGAAGTGCTATTAAATAGGTGCAGCACCTCCATGGCTGTCTCTTTCCTTGGATAAAAACTGAGCTGAGGGAAGTTCCTGCCTTTGTTTCATCTGCTTTCTCCATTTGTCTGAGAGGACAGCGAGTGCTTCGAGGTAGTGGCTGTTTCCTTTCAGTGTGTTTACAGTGCAATGATGCCCTCGTGTGATGCTGTACTGCCAGGAGTGATGGTGTGAACCAATGCACCTTCTAAAAAGCAGAACAATTGCTCTTCAGTGACTCAAATCACCAAATGCTGCCTCTGCTTTGTTTCTTCTGAATGGCTTGAAGGAGTTGCAAAAGCTGCTTCCCTCTGACTTAGTGGTGCTGGCTTTCAGAGCTCATCTAAGATGAAAAATCACAATCATTTTAAGCAACAGGTTCACAAGAGACATCTCCTTACGTTACAGAAGCATTTCTGAGAAACAAAGTTATTAATATTTGATTCTCATATCTTATGCTATTGGAACAGCAGATCTGCTGACAAGTCAATCAGATTTGTCTTCTGAAGAATTTCACAAAAGCTGGGCTTTTTGTAACATTGCCTTTCGGTAGATAGGCTCATCAGGGCTGTATTTTGAATTCAGTCAGGCAAAACTTGTAAGTTTGGCAGTTTTCTCCAAAAAGCTTTTTCTTGCTCTATTTTCTTTAAAAACATTTAATTTGTTTTTTTCAGGCAGCAAAATACTTTGCCCCCATTGCTACAGCCATTCCTTGTGGAGTTTGCCACACTTCTGTTTTGAAGCATCCTTCAGGTTATATCAGAACAATAAGAAATCTGGGTTGTTCCTAGGATTTGCAGCCATGATTTTTTGTTTAAATTCTTATGTGGAGTCTTTATTGTGCACTTGGCTGAGCCAAGAGTCTGGGTTCCCACTCATGGTACTTATGTTTCTGTTTGAATTGTGAGGTCACCCTGCAATGCCAAGATGTGTGACTGCATGAAAGGAGAGGGTATTTGATGGGATCTTTGTTTCTAAGTACCAGGTACAAAGGTCTGTGGGTCCAAGACTGGATTTCCAAAGTACTGCTGTGGAGGAAGGGAACAGTCCTATTAAAGTAGACAGGGAGTCGTGTATTCAATAGCTGAAACCACAGAAAGAATAGGTTTTATTAGTTGACGTACATAGAAAAAGTAGGAAGTTTTGGAGCATAGAGGCCTTTCTTCAGTGGGGTTTTTTTTGTCCCTAAACCACATGGTTTAAACATCACTAAGCATCATTTTACAGCAGGGGTGAAATCTGTTTTGTATCACTCAGCTGAAAAAAAATCAGAGTGATGTTTTCTGCAAAATTTTACAGCCCAGGGCTGCTTTTAAAGAGTGTAAACAGAAATAACAGATCTTGTTCTCCTGAATCCATGCATATTTAGCTGAGTTTTGAAAAGCAGCTGGTAGGAGCATCAGTTCCATGGTGGTTATGAGAGAAGAAAGTACCTTGGTGGGAAGTGCTGGTGTGCCTGTGGCAGAGGTTTGAGCAGGCTGGTTGCCTCCTCAGCAGCAAGCCCTGACATGTGCTCTGATGTCCAATGCTGTCACTCTTGTGCCTGCTAATTGCACTCAACAGGTTCCTGACTGTTGCCTGTCAGTGCCCAAAACGTGTCTGGCACAAATGGGATGGCCACAGCGATGTCTGCCTGTGCTAAAAGCACTGTAAGGCTTTCAGAAAGCAAAAAACAGAGCAGTGTCATGTCCACACTCCATCTTCAGATTCTCACTTTTAAAATTTCATAACTGACAAATGATGCTGCAGACGTTTCAGCAAATACAGTGTGTGGTTCTTAGAAGGGCTTTTATCATTTTAAAGCCATGATGTTTCTCTCGGTTTTTCTCCTCTTTCACTTTCACAAAGCAGATGCTTTATGTTTATAGGCTCAGTTTCTGTATTTCAGCTGATGAAAATGTATTTTGTTTCTTTCTGAGTGCAAGAGTTGCCTGACAGTGTGCCAGTGCCACTAATCACCTGGCTAATGGCACTTCCAGTGCTTGCAGGTACATTTTCCACACCAACAGATGGGCCAGACTAATACAACTTGGAGCAAACTGTGAGTGCTCAAACCTACCCCAGGTGCTAAGGTTACCCACGGGACCATGAGGCAGCTGAGGTGTAAATGCTTTGGTGCTTTTCAGGGTTGCAAAAAGGCAAAGGGAGCTGGAGACTAAATAATTTCTCCTTCAAGCTTCACTGAATTGCCTCTTCTGAACCTACTTGAGAGCCAAGTTTTGCTCTCCCAGTACCTGATGCTACTTTTAATTTTGCTTAGGGAAACACTGAAGAAAGCAGAGCATCACCCTGATGCTAAACCCTGATCACAGACTATTCTGTGGCTGAAAATGGCTGAAAGTGATGAAAGCTGTATACACTGAAATGTCCACTGTGTATAAATGGTTTAAATTGCTGCCCTTAAAGATCAAAGACTTAAAGAAGAACAATTTACTTCATTCTTGCTGTAGATACTATCCATTGCAGACATAAAATACGGGTTTGTCCTGATATGTGTCTTGATCAAATTGCTGGGAGTAGTAACCATTTCACAGCTGACACTTCACTTAGGGGACAATTATATTTAATGGTGTGTGCCCTTCCACTGGTGATGATCCACCTAAGAGAAGGAGTGACGTGCTGCACAGCCTGCTGAAGTAGGGAGTAGCACAAAGGGGGTCACCCTGCTCAGCCAGCATCTTCTTGCTGCTGCTAAACTGGGAAATAACTGCAGGTGGCTAAAAAGAGATGCATTTGTTGATTTTGAAGAGCCCCAGATCTGCCATATGCAAACCAAGGCACACCAATAGTCAGGATATCTGGACAACCCTCATTCTAAGTCAACACAGAAAGTCCTACCTAAATATGTGTGAGCAAATCATCAGTATTTTAAAACTCCAATGTTGTTTTGTTTAAAAAAAAAAAAAAACACCCCAGGGTCTTTTAATTGCTTTTTTCAGCTTCTGATTCTCCTGTGTCTTCAACAGAAGACAATTTTATTATCTGCCCTTTACATGGAGAACATTGAGGTGTGGAGTGTCTTATTCAAAAACTCTGGTTTTGGCAGAACCAAGGATTCCAGGCAGCTCTGCTTCTCAGGCTCACAAAAATGCCCTACCCACAAGGTTATGCTGGCTTCTTGCATAGGTATATTATGCATAGTTAATACCCATGAAATCAGTACCTGAATTTTCCACAGTCTCTTTATCATGCTGAGACACGTTTTTTTCAGCTTCCTGCTTTAGAAAACACACTTTATTTTGGCTTCTTTCATAGTTTCTATTAGAGGTAGTCATGGTTTGATATTAATGTTTGCAGTGCTTTTGACACAGTCTAAAGCATGAATATCTGAAACCAGCTCTGCTTTGTACATTTTGTCAGCAGTTTAATGTCATTTCTCTTGCTGAGCTAGTGAATTTGTTCAGAATACAAAACGACTGTAATTTAAGAAAAATAAAAAACCTGCCTCCAGTGCAGCAACTTGCAGATATGAAATATCAGAGAAGTGAAACAAGGCAGGACTGGGGAGGGTCTATTCGTTGATTAGTACATTTTTTGCTAACTTAGCCTACTTTTGCTAAGCTCAACACTTTAAACAAAATTGTTGAAAACGTATCACATTATCAAATATTGCTTGATTACTGTTACTTTGTTGAGTTGTTTGGGTTTTTTTTTTCCTGGTCAGGCTCAGAATGTCCTTCAATGATTAAAAGCCATATCTGAATAACAAATTAACCATGTTATCTACATAGTGAACTCAGAATTCATCAAAACAAACGATGAGGACTGTTACTTGTCATCTGAAATTGTGTAATCACAGCTCTGCTGCCTTCTGTTTTGATTAAGTGGAAGATGATTACAGAGATCCATCTCATAAAGATGCAAGAGCACCCAGGGCAGATTTAATTGCATTCCATATAATATTCCATATAATATAATAGAGGTTTTTGAGCACAGTTTTAACTTCCCACTCAGGCCAGGGAAAATGCTTGAAACTGTGCGTGTGTTTAAGGCTGTGCACCCATCCATTTCTTCATTTTTCTTTTCCAAATAAAGAAATGGATGGTGGAACAGAATATGGACAGGAGGGAACATGCAAATTTTGTTATTATAGTATAAAGCACAGACTTCTGATATTTAGCCAAGACTGAGTATCTCAGGGCCATGAATTTGTTTCTTCAACTTGTAGTATCCAGGGCTGGCATTTTCCCGTTTGGTTTAGATGACATGGACTGCTGTTTTGCATTAGCCTTTGAAGCAGTCAGAGGTTAGAATTGGAGCAGTTTTCTGTCCAGAATGAGGTCACTCAGAGGTCCCTACTTCTCTACAGTCATTATCACATTGAGGACTTTTTCTTCAAACCCTGGAAGTGTCACCTGAGAAACTGAGAAATGAAGTTCAAGTCTATTATCTGTACTATTTCCCTGAAAGCACATGATCACCCTCTAAAGTGATTCTCCATAAGATAAAAATAGTGTAGAAATTTCATTTTAAAAGTTCATTTTATTTAAGGTAAGTTTAGAAACACAAAGCCTCTCACTACATCGCTGAGCACAGCATCCCAACTACTCCAAGAGGTCTTCATAAGCCAAATAGCAGAAATATGCCACTAGTTCACTAGTTTTGTTATCAGTTGGCTCTTTTTTTTTTAATATGCTGAAATCATGGAGAATTCCCAGGTCCAGTTGTGATAACAAATCAGGTGACAGGAGAGGATTACAAAAGCTGTTCTTAGGGCCAGCTGCTGCCTTTAGGCTGGTGTAGATGCAGAGTAACTTCACCACAGTCAGTGAGTCAGTGCAAATTGACAAGAGCCAAACTGAAACTACAGTGTAGTCTTAGTGCCAGAGGAAAAAAAGAGAAGGAAGCAGAGGATATAGACTGTATGTCAATGATGCATTGTAGGACACACCTCCTAGAAAGCATCAAAAGGAGAGCACTGAGGCAGCTTTCAATGTAGAGCAGTGTTGATGATCAAGGTATGGGCATTTTCTCAGGCGAGGAAGCTTTTTACTCTCTGTGGTTTTTGATGTTCTCTGGGAAATATCCCTTATGATTTTGTGAAAAGAGACAAATTGTTACAGTGCATCAGACTAGGTACATAATGGAAAATTTTACTTGCACAAAAGGCTCATATAATTCACTTTTGGCTGGGGTGCTTGTAAGTTATTGGGCTTTCAGATGTAAGAAATAACCCTCATAAGTCATTGCTGCTATTGTGACCCATCCTCTTTTCCTTTACACACAGTTTTTCTTCCTTATGCTTCTTTCTAGCTGAAGCATATTACAATTATTTGATTAGATCTGTTACATGCTGCTCTATGGAGCAAAATGATGAGATTGTCTTCCCAAGTGAAGTTCTGTTTTCAAGAATGCCAATTTCATCCTGAGGTTACATGCACTATTCTCAATTTGAGTGAAACCCAAAAATCATCTCTTCCCAGAATTTTGGTAGTCAGAGTGTGACTGCTCCAGAAAGTTCTTGCAAGATCAATTCTCATTTTTCACACACCAGCACTTTCAGGCTTACCTGAACTAGAAAGGTGAGACTGTTTCTGTGTCTTTTCCAGCCTGGCTGTTCTAGGGAAGCCAATCTGTGCCTTTGGGAAGTTCACCCAAAGCAAACCTGCCAGTGGGACAGTGACAGGAGCTCTCCTTGTCCCATCCCTGGACTCCACTGGTGCATTTTGACTCTCCCTCCATACCTGCAGTAGAACACTTCAGGGAGTTATGCCTGTTGTGACAAGAATTAGTAATTCTTCACTGATCATACCATTGGTACAGCTTTGCCTAATCTGTCTGGGCAATCAGATTGTACCAGTGGGTTTGTGAGGTCTCTGATGTCCTAAGTGTCAGCACACACCCAAGGCTGCTACCCACAGACATGGTGCTTTTCTTCCTCAAGAATCTTTGGCTTGATTTCATTAGCAAGAGGCACTACTTAGAAATGTGCCACTTTCTTCATAAAGTTTATTAGGTATTAAATTGTTTTATTGGGTATAAAATTGGTTTAGAACATTACATCCCAGGCTACTGTAGCTATAAAGGTTTCAGTGGCAATTCATGAGATTCATGGAAAATTAGAGACAGCAAGACTTCCTAGGTAAATCAAAAAAAAGGAAAACCCACCCACACTGTATATACTGCCTGAGGGGATGACTGCTAATGAGATAAGTGTGATGTACAGATCTGTTATAAAAGATTACATAAGTTGGAAAGATAGCAGGTTCTTCAGTAGATCTTCTCTGGGGTGTTTTCAGGAGCATATTTACTTGTTCAACTTGGAGTTAAAAGGAGCTGTTCTACTCCAGAGGAGCACTGCAGTGAGAAGGAACGACAGCCTAAGCAGGTTGAGGTATTGGTGGTGAATTGTTAACAAGCCAAAAACCTACAAGGCACTTAACCAGGCATTTAATTTTAACTGTGTGAGTGGTCCTGCTCTAGTCAATGGAATAACACAGAGCTGTGCAGTTAAGCAAGCAGTCAAGTGCTTGGCTGGATCTGGAACTACAGGCAATTGCAAATTGCTTTCCTGCCCTCAGTAAGGCCATTCTGCAGCAGCAGCCAAGGCAGGAAGGGATTTCCTAATGATCTCAAGGGATATAAAAAATTTCTCTTTGCACGTTTTCCTTATGTCAACAGACAAAGGCAAAGTGCAACCTAATGGTTAAAAATGGAAAGCAGTTTGGAAGTAAGATCCAGGTTGAGATAATCCACACAGGGATACAGAGCAAGTCCTGGCACCTGCCTTGGGACTGCCCTGCAGAGACACCTCAGAGTCCCTGGGGGTCCCAGTCACCCTGCCAGGCTGAGAGGTGGCTTTGCTCTACTGCTTAGAGAGCACAGATTTGGGAGCACCTCACTTCACCTCCCCTCTTCCCAGTAACTCTGCTGCTAGGTTTTTTTTTTTCTTTTGTTTTAACCTAGCATCATATGCTAACTGTCCCAAGGGCCAGCTTCAAAAATAAAGTTTCTACTTTCCACTTGAGAAAGACATTTACAGAACATTTGCATCTGAGGGGTTGTCACACAGCATGCTCAGTCCTGGCCATGGTTAGTCCTGTTCAGTAATAGCTGTTACCTGGTCCCTACTCTTGAGTTTATTAATATAAAACCATGACTTTACCACTCACAAGTGCAGTAAGTGTGCTCTGCTTGATAACTTTTGGGTTGCTGGATATCCTTAGCCATGACAAGCAGAGGAAGAGGTTGTTCTTTTGTATCTTGGATTACCAGAAATTGATGCACTGTGCATTCATTATTTTCAGCTCATGAAGGAGTTGTTAATCTCCACCTGTATCTCTTGCCCTGTTACTGCAGTAATTGTAGTGTGAGAAATTTGAGGAGAGAAATAGTTTGAAGAAATTCTAATTCTACATCAAAGGATCATTAGGCTGAATTTAGCCCAGTCTAGGAAGCTTGTCTGCTTAATTTTTAATACATAAAAGTTTTATATAATTTATAAACATTAGAGAAGTAAAGTTTGCCAGTTGATGGACTTTCTTTTGAGCTGTGGTATTTTCTTCCTCTCTAATACTCTGTGAATTTGGTGTACAAGGTTAAATTCCCCAACTTCCATCAGGCTCCTTTAATTAAACTGCCTAACAAAGGGCCAAGATCCTGACCCAGCAGCTTACACAGAGAACCCTATCATTTCTGTTTGAGTTTTTTGGTAGCTTTTAGAAGATGCCTTCTCTGACTGCAAAAACCCTCAAAGTAGTAGAGAATTTGCCACAGTGGGTCAGCAAGCTGATCAATGTTCAATTATCTTTGTTGTTTAAAAAGCTCCAATTTATTCTGAAGTCAGAATTCCTCTAGCATGATCTATCAATTATTAGATTTCATTATGTCTTCTTCTGCTACATTAAAGGGCTACAACCAGGGATTTCTTCCCATGCAGCTGCTTATTAATCTGTCTCTTGGACCTCTCTCAGAAAATAGGTTGGGCTTTTTACATCTCACTCTATTGCACATTTTTGAGGTTGAAAAACACACTTCTGCTATTTAGGAGGAACAGCAGTGAAATACACTTAATTTGTCAGAGGAAGACGAGGACATTTGCTTTGTCTGTTTGCACAAGTTTGAGCACTTTGACAAGTGCAGGCATGGGACAGGTTTACCTGCAGAGCCTTCTGGTGCTGCTTGGCTGCCCCTTTGGATGCTCCATGAGCAGCTCTGGGGACCCTGGAAACTCAGGGAAAGGCTGAGTATTCCCTGGGGCCCTGGCCTGGCTCTGCCTGGGTTCCTGTCAGAGCACCAGGGGGGATTTCTTTTCAAAATGAGAAAGGTGAGAAAGACTGGGTTGAATACTAATTTTGAAATACTGAGCAATACCAATGTTTTCTAGCCAGAACTCCTGTAGAGATCTGCTAATGAGTAACAGCTCTCTGCCTGTTCCGTGCAGAGCCCAGAGACTCACCACAGCTGGCTGTGTTAGGATATTTTGGCTAAATATTTCCAAAAATTGGGAAACCTGAGTTCATTCTTTCTACCTCTGCTGTAGGTTCAGATTTGACTTTGAATATGACATTCTATTTTTGTATATTCATTTTATTTTCTATGGCAGATGGGAGGAAATATTTCTTTCTGTCCATGTCCATCTTTCAGAGGATGAAATGCTCGTGGTATTTCAAAATGCATCTGGTTGTAATTGAGGCTTCCATAACTGCTGCCACATTAACAGCCACAGTATTCCTCTTTTAAAAAAATGAAATTTACCCTTTAACAGGTTCATGCCAACATAATTTATAGTTGGGCATTTTGTTTCCAGCAAAGCTACCAGAAATATTGTCTCCTCTTTATTCTGAAACAGAGATTACCATTTACTTAGACCTCAGTTGCTTGCTTAACCTTCCCAAATCTGTCTAAATGATGCAATATCTTATTATTTGTTTAAACTAGACTCTATCATCTTGAATTACAATTCACCCAACTTATGGAGCATTTGCACAAGCAGCTCAAGCAGCAGGGATGGGGAAATGTGGAATGCAGGGGGAATGAACCAGGACTGGCACAAACACATCTGGGATCAGGTCTTTGCTTGGCCCAGCCAAAAGAAACCAACCAACCTCCAGTTTAGTCTGAGCCATGGGACACAAGAAGCCACAAAGGCCTTTCTGCTGCTGTGCCACAGGGTACTTGAATCACTCCTTTAAACACAGCATCCTTCATGTAAAAATGGATTTGCTCAGCATAGTTCAGTCATAGAGCAGAAGCTGTTACCTGAGCTGGTTGGCAGCAGGTGACAGAAACGGGAAATGGGGAAAGGAAATAGTTGTTGCCATCACCTTACAGAGCAGATAAGGCTGGGATCCCTCTGAAAACACAAGTGGTAGAAGCAGCAGAGCATGTAAACATTGACACAGGGCAACAAGGCAGGATTTTGATAGAGTGGACACTGTAGTTAGAGCTAGTGAAGAAATCCCTGGGGGCCTTGACTGTGGTTATTGCTTTTGTCTTATTTTATCTCTGTAGAGGTATTAGCTGCTTGTGACAGCCTGACTCTGAGAGAAGATGGAAAGAGATTATTTAGAGACAAGAGGACAGACAAGTGGCTTGTATTCCATGTTACTCACAGCAAACGTGCTCCAGGGCAAAATTAAATGAACTGCAAGTCCAGAGAAGTACCTTCATAAAAATGATGTAAAGCCATATTTTTTTCAGATTTTCCTATAGATGATAGGCAAAGCAATGCAGCCCCTGTAATTGTTTTGTTGATTGGGTTATTTTTTAGCATCCATTCCATTTTACCAGAAAACCTTTTTTTTTTCTTTTTTCTTTTTTTTTTTTGACAGAATTGTATTTAGGTTGAATAGGAAAGACTCTTGATTATTTCTGTGGCAGCCCAGAATGTTTACAACAAAGGCTCCACAAATAAATAGTTGGATGAAACCTGGAGCTTGGTAAATGAAGAGCACTTGTGACCCAGCAGGGATAAAACACATCAGCCATGTGATGAAAGAATTACTTAACCCTGTGGCACTGTCTCTCTCAGTTCTTGGAAATTCAGACTTTAATGAAGCAAAGTAGCATTTAATGATTACAGCTATTCTACAAAAACAAAAAATTGCTGGAGTAACAGAGGAATTGTTTTTATTTATTTATTTTAGCCAAGCTGAGGCTGAAGTGTATATTCTGAAGTAAAAGTACAGGCACTGTCAGGGAACATAAAATGCTGTTGATGGGTCACTATGTAAGCTCTGGATTTATTCTAATGCAAGATTTTTCTGGTCACATCTGACATGCTTTTAAGGCAAGTTTTGTGCTGATACAAGTGAAGAATGGTGATGAATTACTTAATTAGGGAAGCTGTGAAAAGGCAAAAGGTAAATGTTAATGCCTTCTTTGTAATCAGCTAATGATCTTCTTGTCTATAATGGGACATTAATTTGCCAAATAATTTATCTGAGAAAGAATAGAGATTTGGCAAGGTAGTATATCTAAATGCATGGATGAGAAAGGAGAAGCCATTATGTAACATCCTCAAAAAGGTTATTTTCAGATGTTGTTGAAACAAAATATTTTGCTGGATCTGAAATGAACTCTCATTCTGTACTTTGAGTTGTCAAACACCTTGAAATGTCAACCACAATTTTGGTTCAGTTTGAAACTATATCTGTATCCCTATATATTTAACTTCCAGAAATCTCTCGCAAACAAAGAACATCCCTTATTTGCTCAGCACTTTTATAATATGGGACACTATCTTCCCAATAAGCTGAAGCTAATATTTGCAGAGTTCAATTGTGAGGACACTTTCTGCTCTTGGGAAAAATACTGCCAAATGTGTGTGTGTGTTTTCACATCCTTATGTTAGATGGAATGTGGCCTAGGTAACTTAAAGAATAAAAACATGCCTAGCAAAGTCTTTTATATGTCACCATTGATAAACTTCTCTTGGTTTCATTGCACAATACAACAAACAACCAAAAAGAAAATCCACCAAACAAAACAATTTGTCAACTAAAGCAAACCCTAATCTAAATCTTTGTAAATGGGAGTGACTGGTCTTGAAGAAATGGAATTAAAAGAACCAGTAAAAGGCTGTGTCTGGTGATACATCTCACTTCAAATTTCCCTGGAGAGGCAACAAACCTACAAATGTGACAGCCTGCTTTGCAGTCCTGGAATTTGGGGGTTCTTTAGGGAGCTGTCCATCAAAATCACAAACAGCCTTTTTCTTTTGTGTTTTATCTAAATTGCATCCCCTTACCAGCTCTTTAGGTGATGTACAAAATAGCTTAGTTTGTCACTCATTTCACAGCATATGATTAATGTTAATATCTGTCCATTAATAGCAGCAATAAAGCATTTAGGCAGAGTGAATCACTAGGACATAATGGCACTTTCTTCTCTAAAAGTTCCTTTTCTCTGCCATTTTGCATTTTCTCTGAGGTATCCAAAAACCATTCCAGACACCTGCTATCTGATAGTCAGGAAAGTAAAGTCAAAGCATGTTGTAACAGACTCACCAGAGGGGTTTTTTTGCATTTTTTCATGTTCTTTTTGCAGCTCAGGTAGCTACCAAGGCTAGTGGTGCCTGGGTGAGAGTGCAGTGTGGGCAGAGGCATTTTTCAAGTTTCAGACATGTTTCAAGTATCTTCTTCCAGTCCTTTATGGGCATTGCCCCTCCTCTGGCATTTTCCCATAGCCCTGGGAGGAGAATATTAATCATGGTTTTGGTATCCCAAGTAAATAAGCATTCTTGGTGAAAACCATGCTCACACACATATGCATCTGATGTTTATTAAGGATTTGGCACTTACTGTGTGAAACAGGACATCAGCTGAATTCAGTGATCATGTGTTGCTTTAGTGAGCAGGTGCTCCAGCTGAACTTGGCCATTATAAGCAGGTGATGATTTGTGAGTTTTTTAAGTATAAATTGCGTGTTTAGTTTGCTGATTTAAGTTAGAATGGGAGTGTGGGAAGGGCTGCCTGGAATTACTCTAATGATTTGTTGGTATTTCTGCTGGTGAACTGATCTTTTTCTTATTGCTCACCTCAGATATTTTATTAATTTCCCTCCTAGAGATCAGTTTTCAGTATAAATTCTAGCTCCAGTCTGAGTTTTCTGTTCAGGGCACAGGAGAAAATGCTTTAATGTGGTGTCACTGGACTGGCTGAGCTCTGTGCGTGTGAGGGATGAGTTCACACAACTCCTTACAGCAGGATTATCTCTGCTGTACACCTAAAGCACTAAGACTTAGCAAGATTTATAGAACTATTAAGGATGAGCTATCGGGTAGATCTCCTGGATGATAATATTCATCGTTCTGTGTTCGTACAGCCGCTCCTTCAGGAAGGTCACAGAGCAGGAACAAGGTGGAATTAATGCTTTGAAAAACAGGAGGGCCCCCCTCACCCTCACTACATCTGCAGGTGAATTTAAAGAGCACTAACAAGAGATGGAAATTGCCACAGCCCCCCGAGTGCCAAACATCCAGCATGAGTTCAGTGAGGTTTCCTCACTTCTGCCATTTTTCCCATTTTTGCCTTGCTTTTTTTCCTTTTTTTTTGTGTCAGCACTGCATGGAGATCGTTATGGAGCAGGGCTGTGGAGAAGTCCCAGCTCCCATCTTGTGTATCTTCCTCAGGGGTCCTGGGGAGTGAACTTCTCTGCTGGTGAGGCTTCTGTGCTGCCTGCATGCCTCAGGTGTCAAGGCTTGAACAAATCAAACCTTTTGTGCTTCACCCACCAAGCAGCCAAGTGACAAATGTGCCTCATCTGTGCTGGCTTCATAACGTGGCCTCTAAGCTCTGTTTGAGCACCCATGGTACTGCTTTGTGCCCCCAACAATGAGTTCTTGGGACTTCTTGTAACCACGTTCAAAGCTGCATTTAAGCTGAGACACCAGATGTTTTCATAATCTAAAATATTAGTAATTAATCTGAATTTGTAGTGTTCCTGCCTTGGAAGAAGCTTTTACTTTAATAGCCCTTTTTCTCTTTTTTCTTTTTTTTCCTTTTTTTTGCAAAGTGTTATTCTAAGTAGATCAGCATGCTGAAATTTGCATCGTAAAAGATTGTTTTGGAACAAAGCAGGATCTAATGAGCATATAGTAAATCCCTTGGCTCTGCAGCAAAGCCACAATAAGCATAATAGCTCTCACTGAATGAATCCCTTGCAGCCTAAAAGCTTTTTTCTTTAAAATGAAATAGCAACCCTGCAGGATTTAGTGTAGACAATATGCAAAGATCATTTAAGGGTCTGCTGTGGAAAGAGAAAGCAAATGAGGATGACTCCACTTAGGGTCCTTTGAAAAGACCCTTTGTGATCACTTCATTAGTCAGTCTGTTTCAATATTTTCTCATTCAAGAATGACTTTATTCTAATTGAAGCATCAATAAATTCCACTCTTTATTCTTCCTCCCTCTGGTCTCAGCTAAAATGTCAGGAAGCATTTTATCATTTTTCAGCCTCCTTACTGAAGGCTGAGCACACAGGAAGTATTATTTCATTAGCAAAAGGCTGAAAGTGTGAACTGCTGGTATTCAGTATTGGTATACTCAACAAGAAAGTTGAGAACTCACTTCGGTGGAAAAAAAAAAGATTGAACAATTTTTACTTTTTATTTTCCCCCTGGCTTAGCTTATGTAACAATTGAAGGGAGATGCTGTTGGAGGGTTAGTTTAGTGCTCTTCAAGAGATTTCTGTGGTCATGTGAACACCTATATGTCAAGCAAGGCATCCCTACTCTGACCTGAGGGATTCTTGCTGATCTTCCCCGGGCATCTGACAGAGATTAAATGTGGTTTGGAGATTGCTGCCGTGCTCAGCTGATCTAATCTGGAGCATTTTCTGTGGACTGGACTGTGGCAGTGAGTGTTCTGTTCTTGTGTTCCAGAAGCAGTCAGCATTGCCTGGTGCTTTGGTGCAGGTTCATAAAGCACTGTCTGGCAAAAAGGGGTATTTTCCTAAGAACTTAAATGTTGCAGGAGCTCAGCTGCAGATTTTCTCATGTAAGCTTAGTGTACATGAGACTTTATCCCTTGCTGGGGTTTGAATTTAGAGGGAGATTTTCTCTGTGGTCTGTTGGGATAAGTGAGGAGAAACAACCTAAAGCAATCACATGAAGGAGATGTGAGGAACAAGAATAACAGGCTTGTCTTTAATGCTGTTTCATATATCCCATATAGATTGTATTTTTCCAAGGCCAATTTGTTGAATTTTAGCAGTTAGAGCACAAACATGATCTGTGCTGACATATTTACAGAAATGACTGACAGTGATTCTATTGATTTGAGAAAAAGTTGAGTAAATTTGTAAGAAAGCAGAAAATTATTCTCATCAAATGCATTCTTAAAGAATATGTTATGAGAAGCATCTGCCTGGGACAATTAGCAAACTACATTAGAGATACCAACTTTCATTTACTTGATAGAGGAAAAATGGTTTGTGCTTGCAAAACACAACATATATGGTACTAGACCAGAAGAAATATGCAGCCTCTTTTGGACTTGAGGAGAATTCAGAGAAAATAGAGTTATTATCTCTAGTCTGTGAAGTTTGAGTGTTTGCCTCAAAGCAGTCTCTTTCCTACGCCTGTCATTTACATGATAGGAGCTGTTAACATCTCCTGGAGCATTTTGAGGTGCCAACATTCATTAATTTGCTAAGAAAAACAAGCCTTTGAAAATTAAAACCTTGCTCTTTGGCTGTCCTGTCTCCCTTCTCCCATTCCTCAATGCTTGCCTGTCAGACCCTGCTGCCTTCCCTGAGCAGGGAGGTCAGGGAGACTGGAATGGGGGAATTTGTCCAGCATCACTGCACTGACTGAACTTCCCTAGCAGGAAACAAGAATTCCTGAACCACCACCACCTTTCAGAGCTTGGGATATTTTATTCTTTACCATTTGAAGTCCATGTGTAAAGCCCAGCAGTGTGGCACAGGGCATCCTGCTTGTGCAGGGTCAGGCTGCTCTTCTTGCCTTGAAGGGTTTTTGTAACTTCCATCCCCCAGCAGGAAAGCATTTCAGAGGGTCTGGAATTTTCCTTGCAGAAGGGAGATCTGCCTCTTCCCCAGACATGCTCTTTTCAAAGGTGCATTACCCTTTGTAAAAGTTGTGCAAAATACGGGTTTATGGAGATTGGATTAGTGGTTAAAGCATATGGGGCATTTTTAATATCATTTTAAATCCTATCTCCTCCTTTGCATAGCAGCCAGTCTATTAATTTATCAGCCCTGGTTCTTTACACACAAAGTTTGTCTTTACAGCAAGATAGCAGTTGCTGAGTGTGAGTTTCTCTAGAACATGTTTCAATTTCTTCATGCTTATCTATTTCCCTCTGTAAGAGGGTTAACAGAAGGCTTTTATCTTCTCACCGTTGTCACATCTGAGATCTTAACTGGCTTGAGGTTCTGCATAACCTCTAAGGAACATGTGAAGGACAGCCTTTAAATTTGCTACTGAAGAGCCACCAGACAAATATAAAACATGCATGTCTTGAGTGTCTCATTGCAAGAATGTTATTGTTCCGCTGCCTTTTTTTTTTTTCCTAAAAGCAATTCATCTGTAAATACCAGAAAACCTCAAGGGATCCAAGCTGAGAGGTCAAACTCAAAAACATTCTAACAAATTTTAAAGGCTAATCAAGTATCAGTGAAAAACTTCTTTTACTTTTCTATAAAGAAAAGGTATCATTTTGAGTCTGCCGTGAAATTCACATTAAATGACTCTGCAGGAGGATCTTGCAGCACACCCTTGAACTCTATTGTGTAAAATTATGGGAAAAGCAGCAAGCTTCCAAGTATTCCTCATTGAGACAACTGAAATATTGATAAAAATAATAATCATAAAGCAGTAATACTAGAGCCAAACATATCCTAAAAACGTGTATGGCTATATCTGGTCTATCCTCCATATCTCTGCTTCTCTCTTCAAATTAGGTTCTTGCTGTTGGAGCCAGGAAAAAAAAAAAAACATGAGGAAAGCCCCAGGTGAAATTTAACCCTCCAAAAATCATTAGCCCAAAAACACTGCTCTGTGTTTTCAACCTTCCAGGGCAGCAAGAGTAAGGGATGGGTATTGGCACACATAGGATAAGAAGACTCCTAATAACAGAATTGGCTTTCATGTTTGAGGTTTTGTCACACTCCCTCTACATCTGCTGTGAGCAGATTATCTGCAAACTGCTTTGAGCAGGAGTTGAGAGCAAAAAGGAAGGATTGTCACCGAGTCAGTGTCAGGATCACTCAACCAAGGACCCTTTTGGGTCCTGTAATTTGAAAGCACAGGTCAGAAGTTTATCCTGAAACCTCTGACAAAACAAAGATCTGTGGATCTTGAGATGTGATTTCTTCCTTTGTTCAAGTCTCTTTTTGGCCACTAAAAGTCTCTCTGATGTAAGCTGGTTTGTCCCAACGTGGAAAGATTTTTGCTCTCTAAGTGCTCCATAAACTAGCACAGGCTATTTTGAGAAATGACAGTTGGGACATTTTTAAACCATAATTACAGCTGCCTTTAAAGATGATGATAAAAATGCAGTTGATGAACAAAACGAGACCATGTGATTAATTTTTCCATATGATGTGTTTAATTATGACAGCTCCCCAGTCTGTAACAGCTTCCTATGTGAAGTGAAAAACAGAGAGAGAGCACTTTATCTAGCACAGCTGATTAAATATGACTCTCTAGGCAGCTCTGAGAATACATGCAGGAGAGAATATCCATAAAACTCCATTAGAAAACAAGAAAATGTCAGGCTATAAATTACTTTGAAAGATCAGTTTTCAGTGATCTACATAAATTGTCAATATCAGAGATGCAAGAACACTGAGTGTGCTATATTCCTGTTATTTTTTTGTTTCTAGTGTGGGCACTAGAAAAGTTGGCACATCCCATAAGGACTGGAGGATAAGTACAGAGCTCCCATGTTTCACATGGGAAAGGATTTTATTGTCATCTTTCAAATATGCTTTGAAGAATTGCTTCTGATTTAGACCTTGTTGGTTCATGGCTGACTGGAGAGAGAGAGAGAATGAAACGACAGCAGATTTTTGAGAATTAAGATTTACCTTTCTGTTTGACTTCACCAGAGTAGGAATTTTCCTGTACCTGCTGTACCCATGGATTTTATTTTACACTGTGGTGTTACAGGGGCTGAAGAGGGCTCAGTGCTGCCTGCTGTTGTGAATTTACTACCTGTCCTCCTGCCCTTCAGGTATTGCAAGTTCTGTCAGAAATCAGGATTTTGTCACCTCAAGGAACCACAGTTTCATGCCTCTGTCAGATCCAGCTGATAAATTAACCAATAAGTATTTCCTTTCAACACTCTGTGCTTTGGCAAAAATTCTAAATTACAACAAATACTGGTTTTAATGTCATCAAAACATTGTGTGTTATTTTATTTTTACAAAAAAGATTTGTGTTTTCAGTTTAAACTGATCTTTCAGATTATATATATGTAATCTTACATTTGAAAAGCTTGTAACACCAAGCAGATATTCTGAAAATCATCAGTTCCTCAGTTTCAGAAAAACCTTTGTGGAGAACCCAGGTGGAGGTAACAAAGAGATGGTGTTTCAGTTAATGAAAACATTTAAAATTTATGTTATTCTTGAAAATTTAGGTCAACAAAATTTCTGAAACACATGGAAATTCTTTCATCATAGAAAAATCTTTCCCAGTCCTGCTGTAGGTGTGTGTAGGCAGTCTAGAAGACATCCATTTCTGGTAGGCTTTGCCTTGAAAATCAAAGAAAGTCTGAGATCTCTGATTTTTAAGAATTCCCACGCTGGAATATCATAAAACAGGGTTATCTGAGCTGCTTTAAAGACTCCTCCATCTCTTCTGCTGCCTTCACTCAGAAAAGGAAAGTTTGAAATCTAAAAGGCTACTTCTGTGAAGTGCTGCTCAGGCACAATTCAGAGCTGCTCCATCAAACATCAGAGCCCTGTTCCAGCACAAGGGTTTTGTTTCAGGATGTGCAGAACATCCACCTCTGAAATGCTGCCTCTGGCAGGGCCATGGCACCAGTGCCAGGTGGCATCCTCTGCTGGGTATATCAGAAATGAGGGACCCTGCTGCCACATGTGTGTTTTGAAGCTGGTTCCTTCCATTTTGTTACTGTTGGAAGATGCAGACTGTGGTTATTCCTTTCAGGAAAGGGTCACTGAAATGTCCACAAGTTTGTGGAAGCAGATAAAGCACAAAGCTGCTACAGCACCCATGCATGTTGTGCAGTGACACCTCCAGAGAGGTTGCTACCTATGAAAAACGGGCTCAAAGCCTCAGGGTACTGGAAATTTCATTAATTGCCCAATGTTCTATATTATTAGAAAAAAAGAAAAAGAAAGCTGGACTAACCCCAGCTCCCTTGGAAAAGTCAGATTTTAAAAGAGATGGAGATCAACACATTGCAAATGCCTGGGTCACACTCCATTGGAGTTGCTTTGGCTTCTCTAACCTTGTGGTGTTGAGAGGAATGGATGGAACTGGTGTGTTTACAAAGAGGGTACAAAAGTGTAAGCAAAGGCTGATTATTTGGAAGCAAATCCCCCTCACACTGAAATGTCCTTTCCACTGTTACACATTCTGGGATACCTTGTCTCTCCAGCTGCTTAAATCAAAGGTCTATTTGATGGAAAAGAGAGCTGTAACAGAGAATCTGAGACTTTTCTTTTTTCTCTCTCACTGAGCACCAGGGTGTTTAAACTGCAAAATTCACAGCAAGGTACAAAGTTCTTAAGGACCATGATCTTTACTTCCAGTCTAAGTTTTCAAAGTTAAAACTCTCTCCCCAGCTTTTCCTTCATACTGATGCCATTTTTATTTTTTCCTATTGATTTTGCTTTTAGTGAGATCATCTGTACCAAATTAAATAACCCTGTGCAGTCACTTCAGTGTACACAGTAATGTGATATTCAATTTACAGAGCACCAAGTCCATGGAGAGGGAAAAGCCCTCCCTATAATCAGCAAGAGCCTCTTGGGAGCTGCAGCCACTGTCTTGCCAATGGTAAATATTAAATCCCAGCAATAATATTTAAAATGCTAAAAAGAGCAAATATTAAATCCCAGGATATTTCTGAGCTCTGATTCTGTAGGACATGATGCTGCTGGAAACAGGTCTCACCTGCAGAGCAGGAGACCACATCAGCAATGTTCTCTCTATGAATGTTGCCAAGATTTAGGAATTGGTTAGCCCAGCACTCTGGCCAGCTCTACTTCCTACTTAGTGGTGGCCAGGTTGGTTTAACTCTTTTTAGCTTTAATTATTTAAATCCCAATAAAGATGGTTTCGATCTTCATCAGAAAGTACTCATGGGAAAATGCATTTCCTTGGAAAATTTATTCTTGTTTGGCAAGAATTAAAACCTGGCACCTTATTAGCCTTTCTAAATAATGTACCCAGCCTACCTTCAGAGAACTTTGCACAGTTGAGGCCATGGTAGACAAGACACGGCCTCATCTCAGATTTTCTCTGATGCATCACATGTGATGTCCAGCACACTGCTGCATAAACAAATGTGTTCCTGTAGGACAGCCACAGCTCAGGTGTACAGGAATAGCTGATAATTAGTGTCAGTAAATCATTATAGTGCAAGCCACAAACATTATCACTCAGTTTGTAATTTACTCCTGATGGGGGTACTTGTTCTTCTCAATACTTAATATGTCTGTTTATAGAAAAGTTGATTGAGATAATTAGCAGTAAAAATGCTAAGGTAACACGGCTATGGTAACATTTAAATTGCTATCAGTTTTGTTTATAGCAGCCTAAAGAGCAGTGCTGAAATTAGAAATTAGCTACAATTAGCAAATAAATTGAGTGTCTCTTGGAATTACTTGATCATGTCTTAAAATGTTGCACAGTGTGATGCTCAAAGAGGCAAAGCTGAGTCCCTGGGCTGCTCTGCTGCACCAAGTCAAGGAGAACACACCTTGCTTTGCTGCTGCTCCTGGCCTTCCATGGAGCCTGGGCTGTTGCCCCAGAGTACAGGTTTGATGAGTGTATGCTGTGAAGCCAAAAAAAAAAATACTCTAAGGGATTTGTTTCTCTGTGGGGGAAGAGAAGGTGGAGTGGTATTTTCAGTGATGTGCACCTTGTGGGAGGCAGCTCAGAGACTGTAACACTGCCACCAGCTCAGTAAATGAACCTTGAGACATTTACTGTTGGCATATGAGAGGAATAACTTGGGCTGGAAATGCGTTGTTATCCCAGAAGATAAGCCATAGACATGGAAGGCAGCTTTCTCTGATTGCCTGAAATATGTCACTTTGGAGGGCCTTGGGCATCATTTTATGTTCACAGTTAGAAATAGTTTGCTTCCCTCAGTAAGGTACTTTAAGGATCTTGCTTGATAAGTGCTTCAGAGAAGCATGTAATTATTTTCCTGGCATAATTTCATAGTTTGATGTGGAAAGAAATGTGTTGTCTGCTACTGTTAAAATGGGTCATTAAGTACAGTTTTGAGAATGAGAAGAGGGAGGGGATCAACCACTTTCAGCATCAGCCACTGACTCACTTCTCTCTTACCTGGCTCACATAGTAAAAGTTTTGTCATTCTTTCAGCCTTTGTTAGAAGCAGCCAGGCAATGGTTTCCTGCATCACACGTGCCTTTCAGCTCTGTGTCCAGAGAGGAGAAGGTGCTGCTGAACATCCTATCCTCCTCTTCTGAGCACAAGTCTTGAGTGTTCATCCAAATCTCACATGATGGCTCTCAACTGCTGGGATCCTGCCCAGATTTGTATGCACATATTTGATTATACTACAGAAACTCTTCTATTTAGTGTAAGTTTAAGTAATTATTGGGCTGGAAGGGAAGGAGACAAGTTCTTCACCCTGTTCTTAGCCATGTGCTGAGAGGGTGTGAGGATACTGAGTCATGTCTGTGCTCCACTGAACAGCACCTAAATCTTCATGAGGTAAAACAGGAGACTTTGTCTGGCCTGGAAAGAAGTGGCCACATCTGAGCAGCTGTGACATTTGTCTGGGGCGTGGAGAAATGGTGGCACGGTGATGTTCACCTGGTGATACACAACTAACTACATGACTCCTTGCCCCCTGTGCTCAACATCCAGTTCTCTTTCTTTGGGATTGGAAATAACATTCTTATCCAGGGAAACATCCCCTGCTGGTGTTAAAAGTTACATATTCCCAGGAAAAAACCAAGTAATCTGAGGTAAATTTCAGCATCTTCTAAGAAGAAAATTGAGTATTTCCTGGCTGTTTCCTTCCTTCTTTCCTCCTCTTCAGCAGATGTTGCCTCTTTAAAGAGCAAAATTGGGCTGAGGGGAAAGGGAAGAAGGGGCTGAGTGTCAGTGGAAAGCAGTCCAAGGGATTGTGGATGGGGCAGTCACACCACAGCCAGACCCATACTGAGAGCTGAGCACCAGGACCAGACAGTGAGAGCTATCTGGCCTGAGGCTGCTGCTGCCTTTTTTTTATTGTGTTTGCTTCAAAGCCAGGTGTCTGTGTTCCCTGTGGATTTCATCTGTGGAGAATTTATCACTGATAAATAACTGTTTGTGTTGAATTTACAGATGAGCTAGACTGTTTTCTTTAATGTTGCAGTTTAGTACCTTTTCATTTTCAGGTTTGTGTGAGCACTGGCATTCAAAGGAAATAAATCTGTCACTCAGATAATGTACTTGCCCTTGGTACCAAAATACATAAATAAGAGTTACAAGGTCATTAGGCATATCAATAGAAAGAAAAATGTGCTGTGCATTAAATAGCTGACTTCCAGACTGGGTTGGGCAAATAGCAGTATGCTAAAGTGTACTGCTCATTTCTCCTTCTGATTGTGAAAATCAATTAATTCTTTTCTTTTTTTTCTGTAGCACTTCCTCTTTGCACTGGAAACCCTCCACACATGTCAGTCTAAATTTATGAGCAGTGTGTTTTTCTGTGTATTCCATTTATCAAATGTAAATTTCAGTGGCCAGTGATTTACTACAGAACTCTTTGGAAAGCAGCAAGTAAATAGTACCAAACAAAGTATTAAAAAAGAAAAGGCAGAGCAGAGGAGATTTTATTTGCCACTTCCCAAGCACTTTATCTTTGTCCTTGAGACGGCAGGTTAGGTGGAGAACTGCCCCAGTGCTCTGGAATGCCTCTTGTATGGAAATGTGCTTTTATTCTCAGTAAAAGGCAACCTTGGAAAGTACTGAATTATTGCTTATATTTTAATGCCTTTCATTTACTTCAGCTAGACTCCACTACTACTAGGTGCAGACCTGAGGGAGCTGAATCCATAAGCCTCCCTCACTCTGCATCACTCCAGACCTTGCTGATGCAAAGAAACAAGTCCTCATTGTCCCCTGCCAGGGAGTTCAGACAGTTAATAATCAGCAGGGAGAAAATTGCACAGTGTGGGTTCCATGGTGTCTGGGCAGTCTGAGTGATACAGTCTCCACTCAGCCCCTTTCAGCCCTCTTCATCAGCTCAGGGGTAGAGAGATAAGATGATGAGAGGTCTGGAGCACCTCTCCAGTGGAGACAGTCTGAGAGAGCTGGAGATGTTTAGTCTGAAGAAGAGAAGGCTCTGGGGCGACCTTAGAGCCCTTTCCAGTACCCCATTCATGTGTCAAACACAGCCAGATGACACAGCTGATTTTTGTTGAAGTTTCAGTAACAAACACTAGGTTAAAATAGCACCCCTTGGCAGAGGTTACCACCTCACGATTTGTTCTCTGCCTGATGGTCCCAAGAACGGTGGGCGCCATTAAACTCTGAGGTGCTCATGGTGAAGGACTTGTCTCTTTATGGCTTCTAAACTTATGTCCCTAATTCAGCCACCTGCCTCCCCCTCAGACTCCCCTGCAGTGCGCAGCGAGAGGTAAACTGGGCGATCCTTTAGACCCATTCCACAGCCCTCAACTCTCTACTCACAGCACCTGCAGGGAAGCACTTGCATTGCCTCTAAAGGAGGAAAAAGAAGCCACGTGGGTGTTTTCTGTGCCTCCCCCAGGTGTGGCAGTGCGGGGGCAGCATGGAGGTGCTGCCCTGCTCGCGCGTGGCGCACATCGAGCGCACCAAGAAGCCCTACAACAACGACATCGACTACTATGCAAAGCGCAACGCCCTGCGCGCCGCCGAGGTCTGGATGGACGACTTCAAGTCACACGTTTACATGGCCTGGAACATCCCCATGGCAGTAAGTACAGCCCACACTCTGTCCTGAGCAGCAGAAACACCAGGCTGTTCCTTGTTAGCTCTTGGAGGTGAAGGGTGTTACTGCAGTGGCACCAAGTGGGCTAAGCTTAGGGAAAGTGTTTTGGTGCATGCTCAGTATGGAGAGTTCTGCCATGTGGACTTGACTCCTCTGTCTAAGTTTAGTTGTGCACTCAGTCCAGATTGTTGTATGCAGTGACACAGATTTATCATTTAACCAGAGCAAAATGTCTCACAGGTTTATGTGCTCCCCCAAGAAGTCGTTAATTTGGGGCGCCGTTAAACTCTGAGGTGTTCATATGCTACAGCGGTGGGGACGACAGAAATGTCCATAAATAAATATCATCATTCATCGTGAGACTCAATAGACCTCAACAGCATAAAAAAAAAGTATGCAATAAAAGAATCACACATTAAATAGCTTTATTGTCCACAGGCTGAGAGATGCAATATGGGCATGTTCTGCTTCTCCCTGCACATACGAATTGTAGATGGCATGTGGGGGCCTCTAGCAACCCGTGTAATATAAATATTAGATAAACTGTAGGTTCAGTTTATCACTTTGTTCTGTAAGTATATCACATGCTACATCTGCACTGAGCGTAATTCTTGCAGAGAAGAGTTTTATGTTATATCCCAGCCAGGTGGAAACTGGCTGTTGGCTGTGTTTGCATCCAAATTATTCATGTGAAGGGGCACAGGGAGAGCAGCTGAGGGGTAACATACACTGATCTGTAAATAAGGATAGCTTAGTTAACCCTTTTAGCAGGGGAAGCAAGGAGTTAGTTAACCCTTAGTTAACCCTTCAGCAGGAGCTGAAGCAAATAGGAACAGGAATGTTCCTATCAGAACAGGAAAATATGCAAACCCAGAGGCATCTTTGGAAATATTCAGTTATGACCTGGAGTTCATCGAAATCATGGGAGTCTTGTCAAACACTTCATTAGATTTAGTCTGTCCTAAACATCTACTCATAGTTTGGTACCTAGTTAATATGTGAAACCCCATTTTCGTTCTTTCCTGTTACAGTTTTTAAAATACACATACGTGGAGGAGCAATGTTTCCTCCTTGTCCGTGTGATCTCTGAATATGTCAGATATTCTCACAGCTCTAAATTCACTCACTGCTGTTCAATATTGGACACTCGGTGCAAGGCCTCCGAAGTGTGGTTTTGGTGACTTCTTTTGGCACAAGAGATAATTGAAGAGAATTATTTTGCCTTAACAAAAGGCAATACTGCATCACTTTTTCCACACGAGATTTCTGTGATGGTAGGAGGAAGACAGAGCAGTGTCCATTAAAGATTTATGGGCATTTTGGCCCTGTCTGCACACATAAAATACACTTGCTAAAATGGTCAGTTTTCAATTAGGAGATGAAAAACTAACCTCTGTAAATTTGCTTGCTTGATGACATGTGCAAATGAATTCTGAGGAAAGATGATATTTAAATAAGCATTTACACCAAAACATGATTTCCTTTAATCTCTCTGAGATTACTTATTGATGCAGTTTTCTGCACTGAGCTGTACAGCAGAGCTTTTAAAAAAACCCAGGCACATCTACAATAAAAGACATAAAATCAGCAGAAGCACTGAACATTAAAATTTCCTTTCCATAAAATAAATTGATTGATTGATAAAATGTGCATCATAAAAATAAGCCTATTAGCTCTCAGGAAAAGGAAGCTGATGTTAGTGTTCATGACATTATTCACTGTGGTGTTCAATAGAGATGACAGAGGTACTGTACTGGCATAAGCCATCACAAAAACCTTCTGCAGGGGAATTAGAAACCTTGCTAGCTGGTTAAAAAGAGCATGTCCACAAATTAAATCCTGTGGACACCTCATTCTTGTACCATCACACTGTAACCTGCCCATGGTAACTGCAGCTGGCACACAGGGTAAGAACAGCTTTTCATAGCTGCTCAATTTGCTGCTCTTGTGCTCTGTAGAAACAGCACTGCAGAGAGGGCACTGTGTTGCCTCATTTTAAATAGCACAGAGAAGAGGCAGGTAAAACACATGCATTTTCCCATACCACAAAACCAAACCAAATTAGCTCTTTTAGAATTCCTACCATCTTTTTCACAACTCACAGGTTATTGAGAATGTGTGCATAATGTTTATCTAGATCAGCAGATGGCCTTGGGCACACCTGCAAGATCATGTTCCTGTAACCTTCAGCAGCAGGTCAGCGCAGCTTTATTTCAGTTAAACAAATACTTACTATGTCCCCACTAATGATCTATTCCTCGACAATTTTAGTGATAAAGGAATCTTACTTTGAATGATTTATTGCACTGAGTGCCTCAGAGGATTGCTCTCCTTCCACGCAGCCTCAAGTACTACGTAAATTAACATTCATTTGAATAGATGCTGCACTGAGGGCCCCTGACAGAACGTGCATCAGCAAGCAGCAGTGAGCACAGCAAACTCTTTATGTGGCAAATAGGAAAACCTGTTCAGTATTACACTTGTATTCTCTCCTGAAAACCCAGCATCTGTTCGGGATCTTAATAAACCCTGAGCTAAGATTTGCTGCTGTCTTGTAACCCTGCATTAAAAACAATCTGTAAAATGTACAGATATTCTTCTGGAGGAAAAGCACAAGGCATTTCAGAAAGATCTCATGCAAAACTCCCCAGTTTCAGTCCATTTGATTAATACAGTGTCGGAAGAGGTTTTTGGATGAGGTAACTCTTACTGTCTTAATGTTGAACTGGGATGATTTATAACACTTTAAATCAACAGACTCTCACTCAGGACCCACCAGTTTTAAATGGCTGACTTTGTTCTTATTAACTTGAATCTTCCAGCCTGTGTCTTTCATGGGATTTGTATTTAAATGTGAATTAAATTCTGGAGTGGAATTATAAAGGTTTTGAGTTTAACTGCATTCTATGGCTCAAGTCAGCAAATGAGCTCCAGTTCTAGTAAAAACTGAATGCTGGTCTATATGAATGCTTAGTGGAGCTTAATGACTTTTTGAGCAGCTTTACTTTGAAGTTTTAACACATCTGTTCTGACATCATTTACATTACTGAATACTCGAATCTCTTACTAGAGTAAAGCATGGCCAAGCTGCCATATTTTAGATCAGAATTACCGCCTAAATTCTAAATGAATCTGAAAGCAAAGGCTTCAGGATTGATTGCAAACACTTAGAACTCCTGTAAGTAACAACATTCTTATTGTATTCTTATTATTTTGATTTATTTTGGGGTTTTGCTTGTTCTTTATGCTTCTTTTTCCACTGGCTTTCATTAATATTTATTGTCTGCACTCAACAGCAGCTGTTTGATGAGCTGCTGCTTACACCAAAGAAGGAAAATAGGGAAATACAGCTTGGTATACAAAATGAGCTCCAGTTTGATTTCAGTAAAGATAGCAACCATAAAGCCAGTGCAGTGAGATTTCTTTATTCGTTTTTCTGCTTTGCAGAACCCCGGAGTTGACTTTGGAGACGTTTCTGAAAGAATTGCTCTGCGACAGCGACTGCAGTGCCGGAGCTTTAAGTGGTACTTGGAGAACGTGTACCCTGAGATGAGGGTTTACAACAACACAGTCACTTATGGAGAGGTACTGCATGTCTTTGGAAACACATCACAGCTGCCCTCCAGCAGTCCTTTTCAGAGCTGGCTATCAGGATGTACAGAGCAATTGCACATCAGCACAGCAGCGGCCAACAAAAACACCCTCCTCTCCTTTTAATCAGCACTAAGTGTTGCATTGCATCCCCACACCCCAGTGGGTGTTTCCATGTTAGAAAAGAGTTTAAGTTACACCCCTGGAACTTTGAAGGAAGGAGAACCAGAATCTTCTATGCTCCTCACACCGTAATTAGCCCAGTGCCAGGACAAAGGCACATGTTGGATCTTTGAAATATACCTCAAGACCTGTAGCTGATTGTGTTGGGCAACTTCCCAAAAAAACACTCCTTGATTGTTGTATACCTAAGAACGAGCACAAAGTCTCTTGGCACTTTTTGGGGTGTCCTAGCAGGTGCAAGGGCCTTCCCTGCACTGTGCACAGCTTTTGTTCTTTTGTTCTGTATAGTTTGTTATTTTCTCTTTTATTAAAAGCTTCTTGCTTTTTTAGAAAACGCACACAATCAGCTATCTTGCTAATTCTTTTTAAGCCATTTCTGGGAGGTTGCTGGTGAACCCTCAGAGCTTGATACACCTTCGTGGGGCTCATAACATGCTGGCCTCACACAGAATTGTATCAACTAAGGAGTGTGGCTTTGAGAAGTCTCATTCCTTTCATTGGAGGACAGCAGGTGAAGTCATCCTTACTGACAATGACATACAACCTCCTTGGCTCTCATTTTAAAATACTGAGACATGATTTTGAGGCAATCATTTTCCCAAATAAGATGCCACAGACTTCATAAAGAAAATGTCACTGGTCAACAGAGCTAAAATAATTGTCTACATGAGCTGCAATTAAATCTGAAGGCAATATATTTTCCCACAAGACAACTAAACAGAGATTGTTCCTTTCTCTTCTGTTTGATTGACTTCATATAAAAATAAGTCGGGCACTTGAGATATTGATACAAATTGCAAGTTTTATTCCATAATATCACTTTGCATCCTAATATAACTATCCCCATGAGGAACTGAGAAAAGATCTTGAGTAAATTCAAGAGGAGCTGTTGGTATCTGTCAGCTCTGAGAAGGTCGATAACAGTGAAGAACATTGGCCGAAGTGCCAATGTTGTGTCAGTTAAACCAGACCCTGAGCAATCTAGGCTCTAAAATAAACTTTATTCCTCTTGAGCTGTCACATAGAAGGTTCTTGAGTCAAACAGGAAGTTCAGTGATGCAAATATCAAATTCTTTAACATTTTTATTAGAATAGAGCCACAAGGTATTTACCTGGTATAAACCAACCTTTTCAGTCCTACTTTCGGCTTCATCCTAAATGGCATTGAGCTTGTTGTTAAGTACTTTCTCTTCTGGTTATTTTCCTGGAGGAAAAGATGTCTGGATTTTTGTCAGTTTCAAGGAAAATAAATGTATTGAGTAGATGTGAAGCAGATTGAAACAGTAGTAAAAATATATTTCCTAGTGACTCAATTCCCACTTTTTTAAAGCCGTCTCATAAAGCTGTCTTCATTTTCCTTAGCCTTTATAGCACCAATGCCATAAAATAAACCTCCTGAAATTTAGTTGTTGGTGAGCCCCCTTATCCAATCCGATTCCCTGTTATGCTTGTACACTATAATATGAAGGATTATATACTGATTTTTTTCTGACACCTTAGGCAGCAGCTGTTTCTAAATTATGGAGGTGGCCAGACAGGTACTTCACAGTCTAAACCAAAAGTGACCTGTTGAGTCTTTTGAGGTGTCTGTCTAAATAACTTCTTGTTTACAGTATCTCTAAAGTTTTTCTTTGTTCAAAATATGTGTGTAATGATTCCAGCCTCAAGAGAAAGGCTGGAAGGGTTTATACAAGAGCTCCATCCCAGTTTATATAGACTTGTAAATTCTCCTTGTCTGGGGAGGCACAGGAATTTTTTACTTCCTTGGATCTCTGAACCTGTGCCCTTTCATAAAATGTGCTTTATGTCACTTCTGTACATAACAATGTACTATTTTTCAGTTCAAATAAAAACTTTTCAAATGCTTTTTTGGTTTATCAGCAATAGGAAGAAACAAAAGCATGTCACATCCGATGCCAATCCTGGGTTGCTCATATCCTGTTTATAAAGCCACACTCTCAACATACAGGGTCAAAATTTATGTTTGCACAATGGTAATTTGGAGCAAAACTTGGCCAGTGAATTTTAGGAAGTTGTGATCCTTGAGTAATTGCCAAAAATACAACTCTAACCCAAGGTGCACAAAGACAGCAGGTTGTCCAAATAAAGTCTTTTCCTGGAGCAGATTCACTGCTGGCACCCTGTCATAGCTGAAGGAGAAGCATGTGTCTCTCAGAAAGCAGTTTTACATAGTACTTGTTCCAGGAGCTGCAGCACAGCTGAGATTTAGCTGGATTGGACTAAAATAGGGATTAATTTCCAAGTGAACTGTTTTCCTTCTGATCTGGTTACAGGTGCGTAACAGCAAAGCCAGCGGCTACTGCCTGGACCAGGGGGCTGAAGAGGATGACAAAGCCATCCTTTATCCATGCCACGGAATGTCCTCCCAGGTAAATGGTAAAAAAATCCCATCATTAGTGAGAAACCTTGAACTTTGAGAATATCAGAAGAAACAAAGAGTAAATTGCTGTATTTGGGTTGAGTTTGGCAGTGTAATTCCTGAGCTGCAAAGGCAAATGTCTTGCTTTACTCCAGTCTTGTCGGGTGCCTTTTCCAAGGTTGTTCAGCATGTGAATCTATACTTTGAAGTTGCCAGTTAGGAAAACAGAAGATTCGTGTTACTTTGTTTAAATAACAGGGATCCACTGAAGATTAATTAATTTAGGTAGTCTGTATGAGTGAGCAGTTCTTGTTATGACATGACTTATTCATGGTACCTCTTTAATTTAGTTGTTCCTTGGTCCAGCAGGCTCCTGGGCAGAAATTATTTATCAAGCTGCTGATTTCATTCCCTGAGTAGGCAAAAAGTTAAGCACATATTTAACATCAACTTCAAAGGGAATTAAGAATATCCTCTAAGTTAAGACTTTTCTAAAATATAAGACTTTTTTTTTTTTTGGTCAGTCCCTGTGCATATTATTATTTTCTTACAGATGTCTGAACATTTTAAAATGACATTTCTTCTTTCCATGCTCACAGTGATTTTGCTTATACAAGTTGGATATTATTTAAATCCAGGACTTGAGCTTCTTCTGAAATGCAATTCTAGTTTCTTTTGAAGTAGCATCTGAGTCAAAACAGTGCTAATGAACATTCTTATGTGTAAATAAACTCTGACCTTATCAGGCTTAACAATTATCTGAGGTTCAGTCACACATATATTGATTGGGAGTCCTGGCTCGTGCATCACCATGGAGGCAAAGTGAGACAGACAGTAATTCCTACTGGCACAATGTCCACCTTTGGCAGCATCATTATGGAGTATTTGACTGGCACTCTCCTAGCAGAGGTGGAAGAAGCAGCCTTTGAATAAGGTAACAAAATAGCATTACTTAATTAGATGTAAATTAGCTTCTCAAGAAGATTCTCGTTAGAGATGTCACGGCGCCCAGAGAGAGTTCAGTCTCTTGCTCCATTCTAATCTGAACAGAAAGTTGCAAATTTAAGTCCTTCCAGAAGGTCCCTTAGCAACATTTAATCTCTATCAGTGTGCCAGCACTTAGAAAACTAATGAAATAAATGGTTCTGACTGTAATTTATTTTGCAACTTAAGTCCTTAACCTACTTGTTTGCCTCCATGACTCCTGTTCCACAGAGTAGGCTTTGACTTCAGGAAGAAAACAGATGAGGGCATAAGTTACAGGTGTATTTTTTCCATTTCCCTTTAAAACAAACAAGCAAACCAATAAAAAACAGGAAAAGAGTTTTCATTTTGCAAGAAACATCAAGTGAAGGTAGAGGTGATGTTTTGTCTAAGTTGAGTATTTCACAGACAAGCATGAGTTGAAGCCACTCAAATGCAGCCAAGTTAATTAATGATTACACAGCTGGAAAACTTCTATCATCTCACCACAATTTACAAAATTAATTCAGTGTGAGAACCACAGCTGCACAAACCCTAATCAAGGATATTCAAGCACATAGCATGAAAGGTGTTGACAGCAAGCGTTTTAATATATTAAATAAACATTTTTAAAGCCCCTCTTCTAATCAGCCTGCGTGAGCATAGTTGTCTGCTGCATTTAGCTTTCCTTTTCTGACATTTTTCATCTCAAGCATAGGACATAAAATACCCCTACTGAGCTGAGATTTGAGTTATTTGTACATGCCTACTGAATATAAATTAATATAAATATGGAACTCACATTCCCCAGTTGGGTTATCACTGGTGTTCATCTGTCCTAGCAATGTGAAAGCCTCTCCCTGTTCAACTACAGCCTTGTTTGGTTTTCATACTCTTCAATTCTAACAAGCAGATTACCAGTGATTTTAATGTACACATGGTTCCACTGAAACCCACCCAAGTCAGGCAGGTGTTTAAAGAAAGCTGAGTTAGGAATAAGATTATTGTTCCTCTGTGACAAAATGTTCCTTTTGTCTATGTCTCACCCTTCTGTTTCCCTTGGATGTTGTTGTCCTGCATTACAGTGGCAAAATAAAACCACTCCACTGTGACTGCTCCATGAACAAAATGCCTTTCCCTGTGTGTATTTCAAGATCAGTTTTCACCACGATAAATCACATCTTTGTAATGACATCAGCTTTTAAATTTCTTTAAAACAGGGACAAGCTCTTATATGGATGCTCTGGAATGCATTTAGCCTGAGTTTACATCAATTTAGTTTAATGAGTTTGACTTGAGTTAACTCACTGTAAGCTAAGAGCTAAGAATGTCCACACAAGGTTTTGCATCAGTCTGGGTCAATTTCAAAACCTGTTTTACAGAAAAGTACTGTCCTTTTTATATGTGTTCATTGGATCTGAAGTTTGAGTCTAATGGCTTTCTGGAAAACACTATTTGCAAATACTGCTGGGACAAACAGTGCAGGGCTACAGAACTTTTGTAAATAAAGGAATGTATTTAGAGTCTTGAACTGCTCTGCCTCTGTGTGTGGCCTCCATTGCACTATCAGCTGCAAAGCCCAGTGGTTCTTTTCACTTCTGTTGTAAAATAAATCTAAAAAAAAGGAAAAAAAAAAAAAAGTGGGGTTTTGAGGACAGATACAACACCCCTAAAAGCAGATCGTGCTGTTCTGGAAGCTTCATAGAATGGGTGCAGCACATGCAGGTTTTGAGCCCTGTGAGAGCACTTACACAGCCCCAGAGGAAATATTCACTGTCTCAGAGTCTGTCTTGAATGCCGTGATGTGGAGCTGATTATATGGTGTGTGAAAAAGAGGAGAACTTAATGAAATGGCATCTTGGGATGGAAGGGCCACGGTGAACAGCCTCCTTCCCCATCCTCCTCCCTTCCCTTTCACAGCAGAGAGAGGGGAGGCCCTGCAGCTGTGAGAGAGAGAACTCCCTCTGCATTGAGAAAAACAGAAGGAAGGGAGAGCTCCGTGCTCGGATTCCCGGGGCTTGCAGCTACACAAACAGAGGAATGAGTGGGGATAAAAGGCTCTACTTAAACTGTTGCTAGAGGGCAGATGTTTAACATTTTGCTGGGTAGAGCTGTGAGTGCCCAGATTTGCGTGCAGGGCAGCAGGGTGGATGAACAGGTGGTTTCTCCACTTGCCTGAAGCCGTGGGTGGGATTCTGGAGCAAACATGGGAGTTTGATAGCTTGTGATCTGTTTGCCTTGAGGGGACAGGTATTCTGGAGATGAGGGGAGTCTGGGATTCCTGCATCACTCAGTGTTTCGGTTCCTGTGTCAGCTGACAGCTTGCCTTAACTGAGAACTGAAGAACCATTAACGATTTCCTTTTGCCTGGAGAACAAGAGAGAAAGGTTAAATTCAGCGTGGAAAGCTACCAGGCCCATCCTAGTAACTGTTTCCTACAAACAATTACCTGTAATCATTTGGTGCTTTTTTCACTTGACTGGAAATTAGCAGGAATGGATGTTTTTGAAGTCAAATCCTCCAGTTTAAAGCTGCCATTTTCTTACCACATTAATATTCCTGGAGGATCATATTCCATAGACAGCAGCACTGACTATTTTTGATCCAGGTGTGGTGGCTTTGATAAGCAACCTTTCACATCTTTTGCATTCTGCCCAGATTTCTGAATGTTGAAGGGAAAACCGTCCTATCTTACATCAGAATAGCAGATGTTATCAGGATTAGATCTTGAGTATTTAATAGAGCACTTGGCTTCAGTGTCATTTGAATCCTTCAGCTCTTCCTAGATAAAAGAGAAAAACTGAGTGAAGGTCCATCCCCATGTGATGTTTAAAAGTGTGCTTCTTTTCTGCAGCTTGCAATTTGGAGTGTGTGGATATCTAAGGATCTCAGCCCATCAAAACCTGCACTTTTTTTTTTTTTAATTAATAAGATTTAATATTTCTTAGAAAAGGGGACTTTTTGTCATTTGATTTTGGCTGGTTGGCACTGGGAATGGATTTGACATGATGTATCATGCCCACAGTCCTATCACAAATTCAGGGATTACTTCTTTGTGGATACATTAGTGACACTTAAGATCAAGTTTGAACACAGGAGGTACAATTTTAATTGGCTGTATCCCAGTTCCTACTTTCTATCCCGTAGTAATAAGCAACTTATTTTAATGCTTATTTTATTTTCATGGTTTTTGTTGTATCTAGGAAGTTAAGAGAGGAAATCTTTGGAGGGAGATGTTATTAATCATACAGTAGTTTTTTGAACCTTAATTTCTGGTCTGATTTTGCAGAAGCAGGCTCTACAGCTTTCCTATGCAATATGGTCCGAACTGAGATAATTCTTTGTGGGTGGGTTTTGTAGAATTCTGTTTTATTGCAGAATAAGCCCAAGTTTTCATGACTATTTGAACAGCTATAAAAACTTGACAGAAAGTGCAGATTCAGGAAATTAAGCCCATGTTGTTCCATTTGTCTCAAGATTGCACAGATGACAGTTTCGTGCACTGAGCCATCCCTGACCCTGTTGAGCTGTAACACAAACTGCCACTTTCAATACTGCAAATAGTTTAGAATAGAGTTAATGTATCTTCCACTTCTAAAGCCTAAGCAGGGCTGGTACTTTCTGCTTTGACAGGCTGCTCTATAACAAAGTCTTTCCCAAGTGCATGACCACTGTGATGCAGAGCACATGTAACTCTGGCTTCTGAGATTCTGATGACAAAGAATGTTTTAGACCATTTTAATACTAGACAGAAAATGCTGCTCATCTCAAATAGAAAAATCTATGCTGTCCTACAGAGCAGATAGCCCATTATAAACAGTGTTTCTGATTATCTGCATAAGACAAAGCCAACAAGCTTGTGGGGTGGTATTTTGGGACTACAGAGAGACAATAAAGACTGCAAGATGAATACATTTTCTGGTCAGTGTTTCAGCCATACCTGCAGTTCATTTCAACTCTGCTGAAAACCCATTAAATGGAAGTGTGAAATATACAGTCAGGTTTTATTTTAAAAAAATAAAAGAGAAAATGTTGTCATTTATTTGTATTTCTCATTCCCAACTCCTTTTTATGTGAAAAAAAAGCAAAGTTAATTTGTCTGACCTGGCAGTCCCTTCATATTTTGAATTACTTTTGTTGCTTGAGCTTGTTTTACATATGTCCCTTCTAGCCTCAGAGTGGAAAAAAGCCCCAGAAGTGTCTTGATTTAGTGTGTACAGACTGTGCCATGGCAAAGACACCGTTCATACCCAGAGCATCCTCATGTGGTTATCTCTGCTCTCTCTGATATAGGCTCTCTTCTACCTCTGTGCTTCACATGGCTGCTCTGAACAGAAGTGGCAGGTGGGAAAATGAACACATACTATGTCAAAGAGCATCTGGTCTGGGAGCAAGTAGACCATGCTCTTTTTACCACCAGCAAGAAATGATTATTCACAGCATGATTCTTCTGAGGTTAATAAGGATGGCAGTAGAATTCCAGACTCTAATTTGAGGTTTTTTGATTGACTCTTAATGATATCTCACACACTGGTCAGTGGCATCCAATAAATGGCAGGCACTTCTGACCTTCCTCCCCTTTCTTGTTAAGTAATTGCAGCCATATAGCAGCAATAGGACCAGACAGGCAGTGAATTTCCTGGGTGGTAATTGCATTTCTTTGGTGGCTCAGATCCTCACCCTGCAGCATCCAGGCTCACAGCACACAAGCCACGTAGCAGACTCCACTCTGCAATCTTTTGGCACCTGGGTGTTGAACTTTCAGAGTAAGAAGGGCAAAATATTATGGTGGTTTAATGACTCTGGGTTTAAGCACAGAAGTGAGAAGTAGATAAGTCTGATTTGATGTATTGGCCTGCTGCCAAATTAGCATCGTGCATTTTCACTTTAATGTGCTTTACACAAAACTGAAATACCAGAGTGTCATTCTTTATTATGTAGGCCTGAAGCATATGTTAGCAAATTTGCTGCCATTCCCCTCATGATTTCTTTTTTCCTCTCATATTTTTGGATACTGGTTGCATGGTTGGATTTTTTTTTCCGTAATGTTTATTTACAAAAACTAATTAGACTTGTTGCTATCAATAGCCTCTAACAGAGCTCTTAAGAACAAACTGCATGACAAAATTGACATCGTGTCCTTGTTAAATCAACTCCTGCTGAGTGGGCACGATTTACATATTGATTACTTCACTTCCTTGATTGCCCTTTTTGCAGCGAAGTAGTGGGTGGGGAGTGGCGGGGAGTAGAAGTGTGGGAGAAGGGAATGCTGTGTTCTAGGTTTTGAAAACATTCCCTAAATTTGCCCTCGAGAAAGCTGTGCCAGACCCATCGTGCAGCAGGACAAAGGGCTCCTCACCCTCTCAAAACTCTCCTTTCTCCCCCAGCTTGTCCGCTACAGCTCGGAGGGTGTCCTGCAGCTGGGGCCGCTGGGCTCCACCGCCTTCCTGCCCGACTCCAAATGCCTGGTGGACGACGGCAAGGGCAGGACACCCACCCTCAAGAAGTGTGAAGACGTCCTGAGGCCAGCACAGAGGTTCTGGGATTTCACACAGGTGTGGAAGAGCTCAGGAAGCCTGGAAGAGATAAACTGGAGAGGAATGATGCTCTGGAGAGTATTTAATGAAGAACAAGGAGGTCTTTGGAGGGCTGTACTAGGAATTCCTCCCAATACTTATTAGAAACAGTCAGATATGTTTTCCATAGATCATGTGGTGCCCAGGGATATTCTTTCATTATTACTAGAAATTTGGGGGGAATGCTTTCTAGGAATTCTTACTTATCCTATCTTGGAATATTCTCAATTTCAGCCCTGATTGTCAAAAACATGCTTGTAATTGTTTACTGTCCAGGAGACTTTGCATCTAGAACCTTTCTAGATTTTTTCTAGGATTTTTCTAGCACCTTTATTGGCATTTTTTAATATCTGGAATCTTCAAATAATTTTTAATACTTTCAAAAGCATTAATACAGTCTCTGGGATTTCCTATTTCTTGGGCTCTGTAGGGATTCACTAGTGCTTTTTAGAGACTTTCTAGTGATTTGGGGGGATTTTCCCAGCAATTCCTAAGTGTACAATTATGAAGGAATTGTTTTGGTACTTTTTATGTATTAGCTAGCTTTTCCTAGGAATTTCTAGCACTTTCTGGGGCATTTATCACTTGATATATGCAGAAATGCATTTTATAATGTTTTTTAAGGATTTAGAGATCTAGCGCTGATTTTTCTAGTCTGTTCACCTTTTGTGTTCCTTCCTCTAATCCTTTTTTTTCTTTTTTTTTTTTTTCCAGAACGGTCCAATCATCAGCAGAGACACTGGCCGTTGTCTAGAAGTGGAAATGTCAAAGGATGCAAATTTTGGGCTCAGATTAGTTGTACAAAGGTGCTCGGGGCAGAAATGGATGATTAGGAACTGGATCAAACATGGTCGGCACTGACTGTGGGGCTGAGCTGCCTCTCCTGCTGGTGTCCATTGCTCAGTGTGCCATATCTCGTGAGGCATTTGTCTTAAAACAAATTAGTTTGAACAGGTCTTGGCTCTCAAGAGTCCTCCATAGTTGGGCATTCCAAGGAAAGAAAGAAGAAAAAAGAAAGCAGACACACACATGCCCTGTTTGACTCTTCCTTGCTCCAGCAGATGATGTGGGGAGCTTAACGAGAGTTTTCTGTTGGTTTGGAAATCTTGTGAAGACCAGAACACAACAGGAAAGTGGATTCCTTAAGCTCTCCTAGAGGAATTGACAGACAGATCTTTCTGTGCTGAGTTCAGAGGAGACATCCCAATACTGCCTCATAAAGAGAGTTCTCTGATGGGTAGCTTTTTAGCTTTAAGTTTTGGACTGGTGCACAACTCCTATGGTGAATAATTATGTGCCTTTTTTATTGTACTTCATGTGAAAGAGGACTGGAAAAATCCTACCTTTTCAGCATGTCTGGTTCGTTGTACTAAACAAGAAGATCTGTAAATAACACTGGAAATACAATATATGATACATTTCAAGGTTGATTGTTTAGGGAGTCTCTAGAAGGAGACTGTTCTGCAAATGTTTACAGGTGGTTCTCAACCTTTGAGCTGCTGGAAAGCAGCATTTTAGAGACCTCTTCTAGTTAGACACAGGTAAATGTTGAATAGGTAAAATAGCCACATGCTCCGTTATATTGCCACATTTCACATTTGTTGGCTGTAGAGGCATCACAGCTTAGCACTTGGATGTTTGGCATTTCTGAGGCAGTCAGTGTCCTGGTGGATGGATGGATGGATTTCAGGAGGGCTCAGCTGGCCCCAAAGCCCTGAGTGTGTGTGGGTCCCTGTCCTGCAGGTCACTTGTTGAGTTGTTCCAGAGACTGCCTGGAACAAGGGTACTCCTTATTCTGGAAATCAGTTGACTGGCTTAGGTACCATCTGTGGAGCTTAAAAAATTGGATCTTCCATTTTGTTTCCCATCCTGTGAAAATGTCAAATGTGAGCAAATATGCTTTGTGAGCACTGTCTAGACAAATTTCCTGAACAAACCAACAAAGTCTTTTTCAGCATTTGAAAAACAAACAAAAGCCTAGTGATAAGAAGGCAAATTAGAGCAAGAGGTAGGGAGCATATATAAATAATGTTACTCTGAAATATAATTATTTTACTGTAGCTGACCCATTGGCAGCATCTTTGTGAACCTGAATTTAATAATGTATCTGGTGATTCATGCAGGATCAGTGCATATGGACAGAGCAGTGACAAGGTCTTATCCAAAACACTTTCAAAATTGATGACCACTGTCATCAGCAGGTTTTGAGTGTGGGTCTGTGGCACACAGCTTTTCTGTCCAGATGATTTCAGTCATACTGAAGGAGAGACACAGATGGTATCTGGTAATTTCACTATTTAATATTTTGTAGTTATTTAAAAATAAAATTTGTTTTGTTTTACTGAGCCAGAAAAATAGGTAATTGCAGTCACTGTGGTACCATGAATCTTGGTGATCTGTTCCTTTAATAACTTTTGCCATTCTTATTTCAAGGCATGCTGAACAAAACTGAATGGAAACAAAGTTAATTTATCAAGGGCATGATATGTAATAAAATATTTACTTTTAACATGCAAAATCCATCAGTTCTTGTCAACTCCTGGTTAGTATCTAGAAAGCATATCACTATATTTTGCCCCAGTTTTATTCTTGAAATAGAGTGTGCAAGATGCAATACAAAGCCAGTTGTCCTGGAGTTTACTTGTGGCTAATTGCTGATCTTTATTCATGTCTCGTGGACTGGGTTACACATGGGCATATACAAAAGAATAATTCTGGGTGAGATTCTAGATAGAAAAATGCTTAAAATTCTGTGTTTATTGTAAGTTGTACACAACCTTTTGAACAGTGTAGTAAGACCTGCAGAGAGAAAGCATCTATAATAAATCAAGCAATACTGTATAAAATCACGGACAATCTCAGTATTCAAGCCTTCCTGCAGGTCCAAAACAGGTAGGAAACTTCAGGCTAAATAAAGATTGGGAACAGCTGCCCTGCATTTAACCTCCTTATGTTAAGCTATCAGACAATTTAAAATTGTATTTACCATCTATGCAGCAGATGTTGAAGGCTTTGTACAGGAGTGAGTTTGTAAGTTAGTTTTCATCTTCTCTCCAAATACAATTTCCACCTTTTAAAATGTATGAAAGCTGTATTCTCCTTTTGTTTGCTCTGATGGAGTTTTACTCCTTGAGGGAGGTGAGAAGGCAAAAGAAGGAAAAAATGATTTTGCCAGGTGAGATTTTGTGGGAGCAACAGGTCATTCACACCCATTTTTAGTCTTTCCAGTGAATAAGTGCTAAGTATTTTATATGAACTTGGCAGGAAGTAGCAATTAATTATATATCAGTGTGACTAGTAAATACCTATTAGAGTATAAAGTTACAGTACTGAACAGAAGCAAATATGCCATGGGCTTTCTTTTTCCCTTTTATTTTTCCTTGTCTTGAATCAGCAATCTGCACTTGATCCTTGGTTAGCAGTGGGGCAGCAAGCCTTTCAAACCCTGGGTAAATGAAAAAGGAAAGCTGAATATTTAGAGGAATTCCAGAGTTTCAATCTGCTCTCCTAAAACAAGACTTGCATGGGCAGTTTTGGAGCTTTGAAGCTGAGAGGACCAGTTTACTGACAGAGATTTCAAGGGAGATTTCAAACCTTCACTCTGACACCACCATGATGGGAGAGAATTGATTGTCTTTGAATTTTGCCCCTCAGTGCTCAGAGCAGAGCATTTGTCTGTGGCCATACTGTGAGGGGTCAGTCCTGGCAGGTTTGAGTGTCACGGCTGCAGGAGGCTTGCAAGAACCAGACTTAGGGTATAAGAAGGAAAACAGGTTTTTGTGGTAGATAAATGGCTTTGAGATTTACATAATAACATAAAAGAAATCAAATGACTCTTAAAAGGTGGAGTTGGTATTTTATGTGATTGTCATTTTTTTAAGACTTACTGGAACAATTTCTTATATTTGCAAAACACATCTGTTGGATTAATTTTACTTTGTTCTTTATCTGTATGAACCACTGCTTTGGCTGTGGTACTAACATGGTGACTCTGCATGTGAGAGGGTCTTAAATATTCTCTCATCAAAGGAATAATAATAAAAAAGCCTTGAGTATTATCTGTTTTAACCAAAGTCTATGGTTCTTTTGTCACTATTTCACCCCTTAGTATAAATTGAAATCCTGCTTAATGGTGTTCAAATTTTCAGTCTTGTTTCCCACAGTGCAGCATTCTAGATCTCATGAAAAGTATTCAATGTAGTTTAATATGCCTTGTGGAGAAAATTCAGATGAAAGGCTTTCTATGCTATTTTGTTTGATTTAAGGGATTATGGAGCTAAATACTAGGTCATAGGACAAAAGAATAGAAGGTAAGAAAGACCAGCACACTGGTAAGAAAGTCTAGCACACTGTTGTCAAAGGCAAGCCAGGAAAAATACACTTTTCTAAGCATGTCAGGGTCCCTAAAAATTAGCTTGAGTCCTAAGGTAATAAAAATCCCTTTCTTTTTTGAGAGCTACAAACTATTTTCCAGGCTGAATTTATTTTCAGTTTGGTTGAATCTATTTGTTCCTCAGCCAGAAATGTCCTCTAGCCTGGCTTGCTGGTCCTGAGGCATGCTAAGCTCCAGTGGGAAGGAGCCAAAAGAAAAGTTGATGCTTTGGAAGGACCCACTGGATTCTCCTGCAATCATATAAGATCTCTATTGTGCTCACCTGCCAGAACTCTTCAGGGCTGTACCACATGCAAAAAACCAAACTCAGGTTCCACAGAAGTGATCTAAGACCAAAATACGGAAACAAACAACAAGTCTTCATACGTATTTTGGAAGTGTTGAAGTGTTCTTCTCAGTTGAATGAATAATTTGGGTCCTCAATGTGTCTGAAGATGAAGCCTTCATGGCCCTTCATTTATATTCCTTTTCATCAGCCTGTTCCTTTTTAAGAACTGTGATCTAGTAGATGAAAACCTCACTTGCCATGTGACAAGGGGTGTAATCTATCTGATACAGGATAGCGGCAATTTTAAGTACTTTAGCCAGAGCTAATAAGATTTAATGAAATAACACCAGTCCTAATCTGTTCTTTAGATCAATTACACAGCATGTAATTCCTTCAGTGTCCAGTATTCATTTGAAATGGTTCATTACCAGCCATACAAAAGTGCATTATGGCCTGTTTTGGGCGATAAGGGAGTTGGGCTATAAGAAGAACTACAATAGAAGTTGTAGCTCAGAGGGAGTTTAGAATATTATTATTCAGTTAGGTCACAAATACCTTTGTGTTTTCCTGAGTCATTGGGAGGAAGAACAACTACCAGAATTCACTTGATTGAAGGCATTTCTAACAATGATGTTCTATTTTTGCCTGGTGCTATTTTGGCTGCCTGCTTCTTAGTGCTGATCAAAGTCAATGGTAGAGGTCATACCACAGATAAAAGATGGTATTGCAAATTAGAAGATCTAGCTAACAGGCTGGACAGAAACCAAGGAATGATCAGGACTTCACATGTCTCTAGGTCTAGGTGCCACCATAGTAAACTTAATACCCAAAAATTCTCTTTGAAAAGAATCCCAAACTGCAGTGACCTCTTTAGTACATTATAATGGATTTCGGAATGGCTTCATAAAATAGAGTGACTTACATTACAAAAGCATTAATGACTTGTAACGAAAAGGTATTGAGTTCAGGGGTTGTCCTAAAAAACAATGGGTTTTGGCCAAGAATGCTTACAAACACCCAGTGAAACAATATATGGAAACCTGCTTTTGAAAAGCAATTTCTGAATCAAGAGTGTCTTCAAAGACATGTAGAAGCATTGATTACTTTTCATAGTATTAGTGTTTCCTATTGGCCATCAACAAGTGTTGTGCAGTTTTCAAACTCTTTGTAATGTTTAACTAAAAAAAAAAATGCAGCAACTAGAATGCAAGTTGTGACTGCAAATAATTTTTCATTATGTGGCACATCATCAAATCAATTTGTATTCACACTGAAAAAGTTAATAAATTACTATGCATTTTACTGCTGACATGAGCTGCATGTTTTATCATTGTACATTTGGACACACATATTAAAATTCAAAGATTCACACAAAGGAAAACCAGAATAGCAAAGCATATGGGCATTTTAAAATTTAAATTGCACATATTGTGTTCTGAAAGGTAGTCACCACACACTCGTAAGAGACTTGGCCCTGAGGGTGCACATCCAAAACTAGATTGATAACAGCTCAGACTACTGTCATCTACATACCCCAGCATCTCACCACTGCAAACAGTCAGTAATTGGTGTTAAGAAGAATGAAATAGGACACAGGGAAAATGCAGAATGATCCTTTCACCAAATATCTCCCCCTAATTTCTCAGGGTAAGGCCTTCCCAAGCCAGAGGGTCTACACAGCAACCCAACCATTAGATTTAATGACACTGGGCCTGTATGTATCCAATCCACTTAGAGCTCTGGATATCACAACATCCTGCTGTAATAAATGGCACAGTTTCTGTGAGTCAGTACCACAGCCTCTCATTCCATAGGATGCCCTGTAGTTCTCTTATGGTGAAAAGCTGTGAATAACTGCTGCCAACTCTTTTTTAACACCCTTCTTAGTTTGACCTCTGTCATCCTGTTTTAAAATACATTTCTGAACTGACTGTCATGCCTTTTTTGTGTGTGTCACCAGCAAATAACTTTGTAACTGCACAAGCAGATGCTCTGTGTCATCTCTTGTGCTGGGTGGTAGCAGGGTGAGAGCCCATCAGGTTCCTGAGCTGTACAGTGTGTCATTGCTGGTTTTAGCATTGATTTTGGACCTCAGCCAGTCTGTTTCTCCAGTGTGTATGACAAAGTTTGCCATTTGTGATCAAGGAGAACTGAGCATCTGAGAAAGGATCCAAGTCCTTCTTTCACTCTTGCCTACCTGCTGCTCCTGCTGGCAGGAGGCTGTGGAGCACCCAGAATTACAGCTGAGTGACCAGGATGGGACATGTGCTTATGTTCCTGACTCTCTTACACCCTTCTGGTTCAGCTGGATCAGCTGGGTGACACCTGAATTTTCCTTTTCAATTTCTGCAGTGACAGTGACTGCCTAAGTGGAAGAGCAGCCACTAATTCCTTGGTTTTCCCAAAGAAGGTAGGGTTGGCTGTAGTCTTCAGGTGGGTGAAAATACCAGCAGCCTTAGAAGGAATGGCCTTGATACAGCCTTGGCAAATTTAGCTCCATCCCCAGGATCAGTCTTTGTGTTCTTTCCCATTTCTTTGTATCTCCACACAGGACTCTGTGTAGAAACACTGTTCTGTTTCCAGCCCAGGCATTCTGTAGACCCAACTTCCTATTGTAATCAAGCCAGTATTTCTTGGAAGGAGAAACACCACCTTTGAAGGTACCATATGCTTGCTAGAATGAATGTTTTGTGAATAATATCCGGCAAAATTAGGTTTGTATAAATATTTTGTCAGCAGTTCTGCATCTGAGAACATTTGTACTGAGGAAGTTATCCTAAGCATCAGATTTTTCACTGTGAAGAATGTATTCTGTGGATGTAGCCACCCTTTTGTTCAATAAATCTTCATGAATTGACTGTGAATCATTAATATGTACCTGTAACTGAGCACTGAGTGGCAGTGATAATGATTTTTCAACCTATAATGGCTTGGTTGTGTTTTTGTTTTGTTTTGGCTGTCTGTTGTTACCGTAATGTAGTTGAACACCTTTATTAGTTAGCCTTGCCTTTGCATCCTGACTCATTATCTGGAATTTAAAGCAAGGAAACAAGGATGGGGTATTTTCCTGTCTGTAATGTTGAGGTAAAAACAAACAAACAGACAAAACCTCCTTTCTTTATTCTAGAATTTATGAAACATTCCTAACTGGTGAATTAATCCAAGAGTTTATTTCACTGTTTAAAAGTAACTGTAATCCTAAGACCCAGCAAACAAAACCCAAATGCAAATTTAGTGCAAGGTTTTTCTGGACTTTGTTCTTCTATCATTAGCCCAGTTTTACTGCTTAGCCATATCCAAAATTTTCCTTTTAGGATTCATTCTTTTCTATCAACCTTCTTTCAGGTGTGTTACTGATGTAGACAATCTGCACTGGAAAAAAAAAAAAAAAGAGCTTTGTAGCTAACAAAATTCTGTCATTTACAGAATTTAGGGGTGTGGCTGTGGCCAGAAAAGTGATGTGACATTCACTGGACCGTCTGTACAACATTATTTATTTTTAAAAAGCCAAGCAGAGCTTCCTGTCAGCCTCTGTCTTGATGGCAGTGCAAGCTGTAAGAGGACTCTTTGGGTGGGCCCAGCTAGCAGAAAAAAATCTTGAGGAACTCAGAGTTACAGCAATGGGATGGGAAGGGAAGGACAAGGCATATCAGGATTCCCTTGAACTGGAAAAGTGGGAGTTAAAGGAAGACTGAGCTGCACTGTCCAACCTGGAAAGCATGAACTGACACACAGCAATTCACCTGATGATAAGGCCCTGGGTTCTTTACATGAATAACTGAGCTTTAATAAAGGGATTTTTATCAGGGTTCAGGAAAGATTTTTCTGCTTTTGCAGTTTATTACAGTAAAATCTGCCTAATCTCTTGACAGAGCTCCAAAACACACAGGTCAGTGCTGAGGTGTGCTGGCAGTGAAACATTTGCCAAAACCTATTGAAATTCAACATGTACTTCAAGCATTGGCATTCTGAGGAGAAGCTGGTGCCACCTATCATCAGAAAAGAGGAAATTAAACACCAGAGTGATGTGTTTAGAATGGAGAAACTGCTATTTTCATTGCAAAGCTGATTGGTTTATATGGAAAAGGCAATTAGCAAGATGCTGGGGCTACTCGGGATGATTCTGGGTGAGGTGCTGACCTGGCCACTCTCACCCTGCAGAGGTCAGGGCTAGGCAGATCCTGGATGTTCTGGTCTTGCTGACCAAAGGGAGAGTTATGAGATTAAAATCTGCATCAAGGGTGCAAATGCAAGTCAAGCAGAACAGCTGAGATCTAACTCACCACAATTAAGCAGTGAAATATTTTTGTGAATTTGAACCTAAATAACTTTTGCTTCACTTTTTCTCTTTTTAGATGGTATAAATCATTTTGAGTCACTCTTGAGAGCAGAGTGTAGGTTCATTAAAGTGGCACAGGTATTTTGAAAATGTACTTCCTTTTTCTTTGGAAAGGTACATTTGGAATGATAACCCTGTTAGAGTTTGTGTTTAAAATACTCAGAATACATCCTAGCATGTCCAAGCTGTGTTTTTTCCTCACAGTCTCAAGCTATCATAATACTGGGGCCCAGGATAGTGCATTGTGCCTTCTTTTTCGGAAAAGAAATGAGGTTCAAAGCTTCTGTGGGCTCCTGAGGGGCAGTGAGGGATTTGTGTTGTGTTCAGCCTGATTGGGGAAAAAAAAAATCACAGCACTTTTCATCTTCTTAGGGGCCTGCTTCATGTTTTGATCCTGGAGCCAAATCATCTTTCTTAAGTCTGAATCAGAGACCCTTTTTGTCACCCATCAGGCCAGGGTGACACAAGCTTTTCTCCCTCTTAATGACTCTGTGTAACTATTAAACCTATTCAAGACCTTACAATTTTAATGGTTTTTGAAGTAAATTTTTAAGTTCTTTGCCTGAGTCAAAAGTCAAAACAGTCAAAACAGTGGACCTTTAGGTTGTCTGTCTTTCCTTTCCATTGAAATGCCTTGATAAATGCATAGGTGATAAATGTAGTCTGAGGCAAACGCACACAGCATCATGTCTCACAGAACTGTTCTTTGATACACCCTCTGAAGATTCAGCTTAAGTAGCAAAATGCTGGCTGCTTAGAAAAATGAGGCTCCTAATCAGTTAATTTGTGCCAGGCCTGAGGACTTCATGAAAACCTGTGGGTTTAATATGCCATATATATACATGTCATCTCTATATTAATACTGTAAACACTCTAAAATAAATAACACTCTAAAAACTACTTCTCCTCTTGTTAATGTGCTGACGAATTCTGATTCAAGATAAGGTTGTGACTTACTTGGTGTGTAAATATCAGTGTGACATATATCACAGAGCTTTTATGGCACGCAGAGGCCAAACAGTAGAAGAGCATCAACACCATCGTAATAGTGAAAAAGGAGATGACAAGTAAAAACTATTTTAAATGTGTTTTTACAGTCTACACCTCCACCATCCCTCCCTCTCTTCATTCCCCAAGGTGAATCTCTTGCTGCCAGAACTAAGAAGTTCTGTTCTAGCGATGTTTTGTTGTACCTTATCTCATAAAACAAATGTTTTTCCAAAAGCTTTCTTACATGAAGGCAATGAAGTAAATCTAATCTCTAACGTTCAGCTCAGGCTTACAGAAGGGCAAAGAGGACTCACTTTGGCTTGGATGACATTTATGGCCTGCAAGCAGCTCATGGATATGAAAAGGCAGCATGCTGTTCTCTGTAGGGTGTACAATCTGAAACAATTTTATCAGAAATACTAGATAGAAATCTTAATAAGCTGGAGTTAAACAACTGGGTGGTTTTATCTTGGAGGCAAAAAAACCCAAAACAAACCCCACTACATTTAAAATTCACCATATGCACAGTAACTTGCAGTTAGTAATTAAATTCTCACAACATCCTTCCACAGTGCCAGGCAGAGCATATTGGCTTAGGTTGGCCTGGTTGTTGAGCGTGAACTGAAATGATTTCTAACAGCAATCAAATACATTTTGAAATATGCTCATAAAAATGCTAGCTCAGAGGCTCAAAGCAATAATGATTCATGTATTAGCAAATGAACCTGTCCTCTGCAAGCTAGCCCCTGAAATGTAATAAGGGGTCAGTCCAAGGAAAGAAAATAAGTGTGTTTATTAAGATGCTGAGAGGTAAGATTTTGGGATGGGTTTTTGGGGTGACGTCTATTCAACATCTATGGATTGAGGTGTTGGACTGGCCACCAGAAGCCAGTCTTTGTCAAGGGTGCCTTTATCAGATCTATATCCACAATGGGATTTAGGTAATGTACTTGCCAGAATCCTTCTGTCCCTTGGCAGTACCCAAGGGAAGCTCTTTGGTCCCTGTACGTGCAAGATTGGGACACAGAGAAGATGAGAACAGCTGTCCTGCATCTCCTGTGCTGTGAAGATGCTCAGGAAAGGCCTGTGTGTGAGATGTGGGAGATCTCAGATAAATAACCACTTTTCACTACCACTTTTGGACATGACCAAATATACTCTGAAGAGACTGTGAATTTAAAAAAAAATAGTAATAATCTCCCCTGGAGCCTAATGGCATGAGCAGTGGCTGGACACTGCCTTTTTTCCTTGTTTTGAGCATGAAACGGGGCAGATTCTCTCTCCCCTTGAATGCTCATTACCTGGCACACAGAAGGGTTCACAGGTCTGGAATTTTGATTTGGTGAGCCACAGAAATTTGGGGGCCCAGGCAGCTCCTGGGCTGGGCTCTGCCATCATTTATTCCTGAGCTCTCAGTCAGAGCACCATCAGTAAGAAAATGGGAACTGAGCAGCAGNCCTGTGAGGGGGAGCATGGTGTGCTGCAGCTGTCCTCCCTGTCAGCTGCTGCCTGTGGGGATGGAGACCTGGAACAGATCCCACTAGGATAATTTTGGAGCAGGGCCGGGAGAGCAGGAGCTCCCAGCCACCTCAGACCCCAGAGGGATGGGATACAGGCCTTCTCCTGAGGGGCTGGAGGAACAGTCCCACGTACACCCCCAAAAGGTTCAGCATTAATGATTGCTGGCTGTGGCCAGCATCCTGTGGTGTCCATGAGGAGGCTCAAGGATTCTCTGAGCTGTTCACTGGGAAAACTGGAGGATCCTGCCCATCCTGCCCATCCTGTCCATCCCTGACACCACAGAGCCAGACAATGGCCTCTGCTCAGTCCAGGACACTTGGGAAGCCAGGCACTGCAGTGCAGGAGGCACAAAACGTGGACACAGACTGGGTTCATCTTAACAGCTCCTGTGTATTCTCCATGGGGTGTGGGCTAGAGCATTCTTAACACACTATATGCACTGAATTCACTCTTCTAGCACTCAGTTAAATTTGTTGTTCTTTCCAAAGCCTGGGCATGTCTCTGTTCCCAGCGCTATTTTAAGGCCTCAGGTGCAATATCCCTTTGGTTCTCCTGCAGTCAGATCCGTGTTGTTACAGGTTCTTTGGATGCCAAGCAACCTTTAGTCACAGAAATCTTCATAAAATAAAATAAAATAAAATAAAATAAAATAAAATAAAATAAAATAAAATAAAATAAAATAATTCCTAAATTTTTTCCCTCTCCCCAAACATTCATGTTGGTTTCAAACTTCGAGACAGCAACCTGATACTGACAGAGCCTGGAATTGTCTCATATGAGGTGCTGCTGGGAGATCCAAGGCAGAGATTTCAGCAGGACTAGGGGCAGCTATCAGAGCAGGATGTCATGCCTAGGAAACCTCAAATTATGTGCTAATTATCCACCTACTCTGCCAGGGAATAAATAAATAATGACTTCAGCTTACTGTGCTAAAGACAATTCCAGTTGTAACAAGATTGCAGGCTGGGTTTTTTCAATGCAGTGTTGGAGGTGCAGTAAGGAGCAAAAAGGTTTGCTCAGAAGTGACTGGGTGAGTTTTGAATCCCGTGGGCTCTGGAGCAGCAGAATCAAAGCTCAGGGTGGCCACTTTGGAGGGGCTGACTGCTGGTCATTGTCTGCCTCCTGAAAGGGCTCTGTGGCTGAGTATCTGCTCTTTTCCACTCCACTTTCTTGCTGTGTAGTGTTGCTTTTAATCACAGGAAAGGAAAACAGGTTCAGGGAAACAGGCTTTGTTCTCACCTTGACCTTGCAAACAAAAGAAAATGCTGACAAGAAGATCCTTTTTGAGTCAAGATGTAAGGTGCATTGTTCAAACCTGAAAATTTCTAAAGCTGTGATCAAACTAGATTAGGCTCATGCATGTGAGTGAAAAATAATGCCAGTCTTTCTTTTAAGCATTTGAAATGAAAGTCTGCTTGCTTGCTTCTTTAAAAACTAGAAAAATTAACAATTTTTCCATTCTAGGAGTTCAGTGTTTGCTCAAGTACAAAGGCTTCTGGCAATATGGGAAGGTATGAGATGAACTGTGAAATTAATTAAATTGACACTTCAAGAAAATAGCTTTATTGTTGCAATCCTCAAAACAGCAGTACACAACAAACTTAGGATATTTTGCCAAATGATATTTTTCATGAGTTAAGAAAAGCTAGAGATTTTGCAAAACTCTGAAACTCGGGGGTCTGGTTTGATACACGTTCTGAGGGTGAGAGCAACTGTTTGTTGAACTGCAGGCAGCCTGGATTTATCTCTTCTTTCCTGTAGCTGTCAAATAATGAACTGCTCCAGGACGACATTTTTCTTAATGACTTATCATTAAGACTTAAGTTCAAATTATGTGATAACTTCTTTATTAGATTTTTTTTTTTAAGTACAGTGCATGCTATGAAACCCATACAAATCAATTCCAGTTCTTTAAGGATCCCAGTCATTAAATAAATACGCAGGATAATTACTTCTTATTGTTCCTGTTTAGGTGTTTTCATCTCCTTTACTAGATCTTCCTTCCCCCTGTTTTATATTTGGAATAATTAGCTGAAACTGGTGAATTTTGTTAGCAGCAGGAATAAATCTACCTGGGTTTTACGAGGAAGTAGGGAAGGAATGAGAAGTAGGAGGTAAGGAAATTAGGTGAGAAAGACTGACTATTGCCAACTTTCAAGTCAAGAATTAGGTGGTTTTTTTCTCATTGTGCAAGTTTGGTTTTCTCTTTTTAACCTAAGCTATTGAGCATTGATATCTTTTTCTACATATGGCTTTTTACTGGTGAAATTCAGAAGCCTGTACATGGCTCTGCTCCAGGGTAATTGATATCTGCTGGGCAAAACAGAAACCAGTGCAAGAGTTCAGACTGCAAATCAGGGCAGTAGGAACAGATGAGTCTTAACAATGGCCTTGACTGCAGGGGTGAGTTTTTTCCATGCTTCTCATATTCAGAGACCTGGATTTGTTCTATAAAGTGATGAGAAAAATGGCCCACATGGGAAACCATTATTGATTGCTTCCTCTGCCCTTCAGTAATAAATATTGCATGACTATCTGCTCATCCTTTGCATTAAAGGAACAATCTGATATCCATTTGTGTTTTTCACACTGTGCTAGTATGACAAGCGCTTTCCTAGTCTTCATATAAAGCAAAACCCAAAGAGGTTTCTTCTGAATGCTGGATGACAAATAGGAGAGTAATGCCTTCCACAGGAAATCTCATGTTGCTGTTGTATACACTGTTAGGATTTTTTTTCTGAATTGATAGTGGAGAATATTTCAGAGCCATTTATATGGGGAATAACTTTATACCTTGGATGTGTTCTTCCCATTAGGATTCCCAGGTCAGCTTCTGAAAGGCACTTGGAAATATTTATTTTGTTTGCTTGCAAAATCCTCACCTGCAGGCATGCTCTCTTAGAGCTTTTCAGAAATATACTGACAGAACAAAAGCAAAACTTGTCCTTTCCAAACCCTAGTACTCAGCTGTAAGTAGTGGTTTTATTTCCTTTATTTCATAGAAAAAACTAAAGGATCTTGATTATCTCAATGAGAAAAATCAATACAATAATATTTGGTTGGGTTTTTTTTCCTTCCAGCTGTTCAGTCTTAAACCAAATATTGCTTTCGTCTGCTCTGTAATTTTACAAATTGTTATGAACAATCCAGATTTTATATTTCAACAATATGACATAAAATTTCTCTATTATTTCCACACCTTGAAGCATTAACAGCTGAAAAGAAATAGGACCCTGACAGGTTTCTCCTGAAATCTCCATCTCACAGTTCCCCTACTTACTTCATTGTGTTTGAACTCTGCTTGTAAATTTTCACTCGTGGGCTCCTTTGGGATGCCTGACCTCTGGGTGGCCCAGCTCTGACACCCAGCTGTGACCCCCACTTTTTTTCCTTTTATTCTTTCCATCTCCTGAGGTGCTCTGCACATTATTATGCCATTCTGGATAGGTTCTTAATACCATCCCTATTGATTTCCAGGAGATAAATGTCAGGCATGGTCCATATGTCACTGTGATCTAGCACTGGTCAGCCCAAGTGAACAGCAGAGGTGAGAAGCAGTGTGGCCACACCACACCATATCTGGCACCTTCTCTTTCCCCAGGAGAAAAAACAGTTATCAAACCCCACATGAATAACTTAAAAAGAGTTTAGATAGCTGTTAGTTGATGGAAAGCTGCTGAGGAGTCATGGGTCGGTGGTGCTGTGCTTTGCTGTGGTCTGCTGGCACTGGTCCAGCTGATAAGAGTTGGTTTATTCCTTGCAAATCAGTCCAAAATGTAGTTGATGCATCAATCTTTCTTTATGCAGCTCACTGTATCTGAATGTTAACAAAACAGAAATATTGCCAGTGTCTTTCCCCACTGGTGCAAATTGGCTGCTTTGGAGGTGCTGATTTAGTGCAGCAGTGAGTGCAGCCCCTTGGTGAGGAGCAACAGGTGGTAGAAGCCAAGCATAAATTGCACTGGAATAGCTGCTCTGTGCTGCAGAAACTGCATGCTGGGTTCTGGAAATTTCAATCCACTCATCACTTTGTTTCTGCCATTAGACAGGCTCAGGTTACCGGGTCCTGTGGAAAACTACTCCTTAAATTTGTCCTACTATTTTTCCTGGTGTATGTCAATAATAAAGTGGGGAAAATGTATATAATTTGTGATTTTTTGATACTTTGGAATAAAAATGTAGAAGCTAAAAAAAAAAATCCTCATGCAATGCTGTGGTTTGCACTTTTGGAGGCTGGGGGGAAGCTTGTGCCATATATTCATTATACATACATCCTTTCATTTGGTTATTACAATACAAATATCCAGGGATAACAGCAAAGGAAAATCTTTCAGCTGTGTTAAATCCCAGTGTGTTGCTTGATAGGGGCAAGGCATCAGCATTACCAGATGAATTTTTAACAGCAAAATATCATCTTGGGAAATGTTAGTTGAAAGAGAGGACTGTAATATTAAACTTGGGTTAGTTTGTATCTTTTTATCTTGTCAAGAATAAGGACGAAAATTCTGTTTCCCTATTATGCCATGTAAAAATACATCATTTAGAAGGTTAAAAATATAATTTATTTCACTTAACATAAATATTTCTTTTCTTCTGAAATTGCTTTGCAGAATATAGAGTTACTGAGAGAACCTCTGGTTTGGTTTTTGCAGCTCAGATCTATTCTTGGTTTTCTTTTGCAATTGTTCTAAAAAAAGGTAGCACAGATGCCATTAAAGAACTCATTGCTCACCTTGGTATTATCATCTGGAAAGTTTCCTCAAAAATAAATGTTCTGAAATAAACAAGGGTTAGGTAGCATGAATTAAGACCAAATTTAAGCCAGCAAAATATACTGGCTGGGTGCTGGGGGACAGGGAGGGGGCATGAAAAGGAAAGATGAGTAGGAAAGGGAAATTGAGAATTGAGTTATGCTTCATGTATACCTATCAAGTTTGTTGAAGCGTAGAGCTGAGATGATGGAAGAAGAACTGTAAGGTTTTTCCACTCTAAAAAATTGTATTAATAATTAAATGATAAAATATTTAAACAAAAAGGAAGTGCTTATGCTCAGATAGTGCATCACCTTGTCAGTGGTTTCCAGTATGATTATTCCAGGTTACATTTTTTAACCTAAGCTTTAATCCTCGGAGAAAAGGAGAGAAGGAATGTGAAGAGCCAGAAAAAGAGGAAAACTTGCAGAAGGAAGTGAGGATTCCACATTCATGAGAGCAGAAGTTTGGACCTTTCCTTCCCCTTTGGCAACAACTTGTTGTGCTCCAGGCTATTCATTGGTTGCTTTGCTTTACCACTTCCCTCCCTAAAGCATTGGCAGTCCCTGGACAGGTTTAAGCAAGCTTTAAGAAAAGACTAAAACCAGGGCATTCATATGAATATTTTTCTGAGTAATCAAACTTTGTACAATGGTGAGCTGTTCCCAATTCTCCATACCAACCCATCATTTTTGTCATATGCTACACAAACAGAGTTTGTTCTTTCCCAGTGCCTCAGCAGCAGCTCACAGGACTATAAGCACACAAATTTCTGTAGCACTACATGCAAAAGCAATCCCTGGCTGTTGCATTTGCAGTTCTAAACAGGAAAAAAGCATTTACAGTTAATAATCATATTTTATTGTGGGACTAGCAGTTACAAAGACAGGCTGTTTCTTCAGCACTGCCATTTCTGAGCCACCTAATGAGAATGTGTTGCCATGGCAACCAATGCCATAAGTTGTTTTTTTTTTTAAGTAATTAAACTTTCTAAGTCAATTTTCCCTTACTTGTCAGGTTAGGAAATGGAATGTTGCTTATTGTTTTCTGCTGGAGCGCTGAGGTAACTCAGAGGGCCAGCATGGTTGGAGCTACCTGAGGAGATATCAACTAGGCAAGGCCTTTGTTAATAAATTATTCTTTTTTCTGATATGCAGCAGGTGTTGGAGCACTCAATGAAAACTTGAGAATAATTCTATTCCAGCTGGATTGGTGGGGTGTTGCTAAATGGAGACATGAGGTTAAATACTAAAACTTTGCTTTGTGACCAGGTGAATGTACAGGAGACCAGGATGTTCAGATGCCATTCAGACAAATGTGTGTGAGCATGATATGAAAAACAACATCTTTCCCTGGCTGATAGTGGAATGAGACAGACATGCCTGATTCCAGCTCTGCTTGGTGCTGTCAGATTTATTTACCAGTCCTCATATGCTGTACAACATGGAGTTTATTTCCAAGGCACAGAATGCCCTAAGAACATAATGGAGGGAGGGGACCAAGCCTGCTCAATTCCTGCAAAACAGGGATCTGTAAAGTGCCTGGTTCCCTTTTCTGTGGCTTGATGCACAAACATTGCTGGCTGTTCAGGGCATTAACTGCTCAGAGCCAGCTTTGGGAATACCCAGAACATATGGGCCAGCCACAGAGCAGGATGGAAGAGTGAGGCCCATTTCATGCCTCCTCCTTTGATTCTGCTTCAGTTTCCTGAAGTCACTGAATGCCTCTCCCAGTGCCTGTCAAACCTCATCTTAAAAACTACAGCTGTCAGCTATAAGATCATACAAAGTTCATTTTAGCTACACTCTGCTTTTGCCCTTTAGCTCAAAAGAGAATGAGTCTCCAGCAGAAAACGGAGGAAACAGCCCCTTAAGTGTTTTAATTTTTAACTGAAGCGGCTCCACTTAAGCATCAGAGACAGAAGCAACCACACAAAAAGCTGCAGACTCTTTAAAGCATTTGATTTTATTAATCATACTATTTTCTGTTCCATTGAAATGATATGAAATAAGGTATAAAGAGATCTTTGTAGAATATTTGATATTTTGACTTCTGTAGGACAACAGAAGATCCAAGCAAATAATGGGGTTTTTTATGTTTGGTGGTTAAAACTGGAAATAAATTTTCTTTCAGCTTTGCCTGAATGCCACACTTTAGCTTTTCATACCAAACTGAAATTTGAGAAAAGTAGATTTTGTTTGGAAGGAATTTTATTATTGGTGTGATTTCTTAACATAACACTGAATTTAGCTAGAAAAAATTACAAAACCTCCTTATTTTCCCTTAAAGCACAATTTTTTCCTTCTACCTAAAGAACATCTCTAATCTATCCAAATATGTCTAAAGGCTTATTTGTATGTCCCCAACCTGTGCCAGTTTTTCCTGCTCCCTTCTTCAAGTGCACTGATACATGACAGGGCTCTCTGCAGTATTTATTGTCTTTGGACCAGCCTCTGCCCTCAGGGGCTCTCTGGGTGTCTCACTTGAAACCACTACAAATCTGTGACAGCATAATTAGGTCAATCTGCTGGATGCAGGTGCCTTTTTAATTTACTCTGGTGAATATGGAGCATTTTCACAATGACATTCCCCCTAACAAATCAGAACTCACAGATTGCTTTCACAGCACAAGTTTGCTGGCTCTCGGAGCAGGTGAGTGATGGAGCAGGAGAGCAGCTTTGACACCACGTTTTATTTTCTTCCTTCCCTCTAAAGCCTGGTTAGCTGATATGAAAGCAAGAGGGCATTTGTTATGTAGGCTTTTGTGCAGAAACTCACCTCTACAGCTCAGTCTTTGGGTACAGGGGAAAACATCTGCAACAGGTTACTCACGTTTGCACGTGGGAGAAGGATTCTGGCACCATCAAAATTTCCTGGTGTATCCCTCAGTTATTAGAATATGGAAAGAAATATGAAGAAAGCAATAATGAGAGGAGTCACAGATATAAGACACAAATAAGAGTGAAATATCATGTAATTTGACAGCAATGAGGAAAATACTGAGAAATCTATCACATCTGTGCTCCTGGTGATAAGAAGGCTGAGAGAGCTGTTAGGAAGGCACAGAGCATGAACTCGCAGTGCTTTTATGCAAAGGCTACAATAATGAATTCCAATCTTGCCTGGGAGCAATTCTTAAGATAAGTACAAAGGTGAGTTTGGAGTATTGATTTTTTTTTTAAAGACAATAAATTGGAGTGAGTTGTAAAAAGTTAGTGCTGCCTGGAACAGTTCACATTAAATCAGTGCACAAGTAAAGAGGTGCAGGCTCAAAGGGGAGTGTATCAGGATTGAATTTTGGATCTTGGAATCATTGCACAGTAGGGTCATTCCTTCTTCCATTCTGTTCCCTTTCCCCTGCCTCCTTTGTTGCAGTAACCCCTGTGGATAGATCTCCAATTAATAAAACTTACCTTTATGTATGCATTATCATAATACAAAGGCTCAGGGGGAGCACAATCCCTTCATGCCTGAGCAAATTTAAAACTCATGATTCTCCTGGGATGCTTGCTGAGAAATAGAGAAAGGGAATAAAGGGCATTCTAACATTTCTGCTGAATGATTGCTACTCCTTGAAAAGTGCTATGAAGCTTGTTAGATTCTGAACATTTATGGGAACCTTATTGCTATTAGATCCTTTGAAATGACTATAATTAAAAAATTCTGGTCCTTTTTACATGGAAGATCTCCACTGTGTGTTAAATCATTTTCTTGGAAGAGCCTGGGAGAAATTAGAAATGTGATTGGTACAATAAGAGCAAATGACCAGAAATATTTAAATTGCCAATGTCTTCTAATGGAAAATACTGTGAATGCCAGGTTTGAATGCACATATACATTGGCTCATGTTTTATCCTTGGGACAAAACTGTATGCTAATGATTACTGTTATTAGAAATTCTGTGTTTTTCATTTTTTGGTTTGTTGTGTGACTAGAGGAGTCAGGCCCATCATAGCTTGTGCTATACAGAGCATTTATAGAAAAGCAGATGCCCCAAAAAACTGTTAAAATCTATCAGGGCTGTAATGACAGACTCAGTTAAAGAGATGGGGTGAGGGAGAAGTCAATAGCCCAGTAATGCAATTATGGCAGAGTTATAATCAGTGATCAAATCACTCCAGCTTCCCAGCCATTGCCAAGTGATCTTCAGCACTCCAAAAAGAACAGCTGTAATCCAAGACTTAAACAACAACTTGGTGGTGTTGGAGAATTTGTACAAGTGTTCACACCACACATGCACATTCAATGCAGATTGCTGCCCATAAAGCAGATTTAATAACACTTTGCTGAATTGTGACTTTCATTAGCAATCACCTTGGAGTGCCAAAGGGACAAATGATAGGATGAGTACATTAAATAAAGGGATTTTTACAATTTGGCCTATCTGTAGAACATAGCAACTTCCAGGTTTCATTTCTCCAAGAGTGAGCACAGCCAAGGAATATTTAGGACCCGGGAGGAGCCTAAAGGAGCATGAATTGCCTGCTTATTATGCTGGATATCTAACTGCAAGGAAATCCTCTTGTGTCAGAAGAGGAACCTGGAACCTCACTAAGTACCTACTTGATTAAGCCAGGTTCCCAACAGATAGCAAAGTCTTTTCACTTTGATCTAAAACCTTGCACATGAGCAAGGCATTCATTCTTTCTTTGTAAGCCCATGTTGAGTGAGAAGCCAGCCACAGATTTATGATCCAATTTTTATTTTGTTCTGTGTTTCATCCAGTTTTCTATGAATTTATTTATAAACGTCCCAAGTGAGAGTGTGGGGATATTTCTTCTTGGCTTTATAACCTGAGGTTCATGAAAGATTTTTGTCCCAGTGTTTTGAAAAAAGACCTTATACAAGGTCTTGCTTCCCAATCCCAAACCATTCCTAGAAAGGCAAGGTCATTCTTTGGTGAATTTCTGTACATATTTACTTTATCAATACCAGATAAATTCCCATAGGGACAAGTTTAATTGAACTGCCAATCTTGCTAAGTCATGTAGTTAGCAGCTAGTAGATAAATAAAATGAACTCAGACTTATTTGTTATTTGTTCTCAGTCTTTAATCACCCAATAGTAATTCCACAATTGAATTAAAGTACTTAACCACTCTAATGTAAATGGTCTGGCTCACAGTTCTTCAATGAGTAAATTATTGCGAATCAGGCACCCATGATATCAACATTATTCACTTACAGTTAATTTATCTTTATAATAATGAGCTAATTTTTATTTATTCCAGAACTGGATGTCTTTTTATTTGTGAAAATTGAAAATGTATAATTTGGATGGCTTCGTAAAATGAAACTCCCAGTTTGTTTTCTCTTTTTTTAAAATATTATTTAATGTTTTATCAGACTAGAAAGAGAATCTAGGAAGGATATGGATCATAGCAGCAGACCAGCTTCCATTGCAGTTTTGATAAAGTGTAAATAAATGAAGAGTAGACCAAAAGAATCTAATATCTAAATATGGTAAATATCTGAGAAGGAATATAAGAATACTTATGAGATCATACACATTGTTAAGAGCTCCTTTTCATGGTTAAAAATAATAGAAGGACTTGCCTACAAAGAGGAATTAGCCTCACTAAAAAAAGCATTTCAATTAGAAAAATTACTTACGATTTTACAGAATATTTTAATAAATTGTGTGCTACTTCAAAAATATATTTATTTTGCTTGTAAAATACTAACCAGGAAGAATTTAGTAGAGAAACTGTACAGAGATAATTCTGTAACTGCAACAGACAAGTCATCAGCTGCAGGCAGCAAACTCTGTGCAAAATCGAAATGGTCAGCAAGGCAGAAGGTAACTTCAAACAGGCAGGCAGCTTCCCTAGTTAGAACAGAGTAATTGGACAAGCTACAACTACTGGGGATTTTGTTCTGAAAAGGTGAAAATGCCTCTTCTCCTAACTGATGTCTGATTAACTTCAATTAGCATTTGGTAAACAGGTGCCTTTAGCAATACAAAAGGATGACGGTTGGATAGTGGTTGTGCTGCTCTGTGTTTTTCAAGTCTGTTGAGAGCTTAGAGAAGCCTTCTGAAATTATAGGGAAAGGGAAATTATTTTTGTTCAGTTCTTGCTGTATGTAAGAGTGCTCTCGACTTTGTTTCACAGAAGTAAAATATTGTAATATGAAGTACTTCCAGGAATAAAAAAAAAAATGAGAGTTGCTGACTGCTTTTGAGGCAACCCTTGTCCGCTCTGCAGAGGACTGAAATATCCCTCTACTACAGGGGAAGTGGTATTGATAAGTTCATAAGGGCTGTGAGCATTTTTTTTCCCTTGTAATTTTTTTTTTGCCTGGTATTTTATTTTGTTTATTTTACTTTTTATTTGTTAGCTTTTGCAATTCATTGTTTTAGGACGTTATTCTGCACCAAATATTAACCTGATACGTCACCTATCTATAGATACATGAAGGGAGGAAAAAAGCTTATTAGTTCTCTACGGATCACTCAGTCTTACAATAAAACAAGTCTAATTTGATAAAAGGCTAAGGATTATTTTATGTGATGATAGCAAAGCACATATGCCCTTACTGCTTCGTTTGAATCAAAGTTACAGGTAACTTCTGATGTGGATTCAAAGTGTCAAGTCAAAGTTAAGATACCAGGATGGGAGGTAGGTGGTATTTATGTGCTGCAGTAAGCTTTAAAACTTGTGCCTGGTGCTGGGGTACTCTTTGATGTGTGAGTGCTGCATGTGATCCTTGTCATGTGGAGCCTTTCAGGAAAAAACAGTGAGGAGCTTTGTAGCTCCCAGGATCTGTTGTCTGTGCAGTCTCTTTTCACTGCCTCAGAGGTTTCAGACGAGTTCACCTGCAGGTCGGTGTAACTCGGAGTCAGATGGGAATTTCTGAAAGAATTAAACAGAAATTGCCTTCACAATTTCTGAAAAAATGATCAGTTGAATTTCATTGTTAGAAAGCAACAGCTTAACACTCTCCTTCCTTTATACTCTTACAGTTAAATGCTGTCACTTTCTGCTCAATGGGTTGGACAAAACAGTTTAAGGCTCCAGAGCATGAACTTGTCACTCTGTCTGGTGGAGGTGGACCACTGGTGGGAGATCACTTGGTGCATTTTTTGCTCTCTTACTGGGATGACAGAGTCTTCTTAACTTGCTCCCTTTTTTTTTTTTCCTGTCATATGATTCCTCAATTATCCTTGTCTGGACAAAGTCTACAATGACTAATCCAATAGAAGCTTGAAATGGGATTGTGAATGCCATTATCAGCTGCATTTGTAATACCCTTACTTTTTAACTTTCAGAGTTAAAATATGTTAGTTTATAGTATTTTTTTTGACAGTGACAAATAAATGCCAGGCACAGTGGGAGCTCAGAGCACAAAGTGGTTTACATGAAAGAGTTTTACCCAGGGTTAGAAATTAGAGTCACCATGAAAGGCAGCTTATTGGATTGTGAGGCTTGCTTCCTGTTTAAGGAACGTCAGATGCACAAATTCCTCCACTGTTATGCTTGCCATGTACTGACAATTAAAGCTTTTACCTGAAAACACCAGACAATTGTAGGGATGTAAAAGGGGGAGAGGGAAAATCACTCTTTTTGCAATATACTGGGGAGAAAATGATGGCTGGTACCTGATTAGGGTAACAAATGTACAGGAACTGTAAAACTCAGCTTTTAGTTTGCCTGGCTGTTGTAAATGAATGGTTTAATTTGAAAACCTTGTTACAAATCTGGCTGGACTCTAACTTCCACTAACCTCTGCCTCCTTGAGTCTCAGCTAATGAGGTGCGATTTATCAAACTCTATCATGAGCTATACTTTCCATAAAATGGTTCTGCTGGCAATATGATTATTTGATTCTAAGACTGTTGCCTTTGTAATCTCTGATCATTAGAATTATCCTCTTTCACTTTGCAGTTAAAATATAATTTCTGTCTTGACAGTGGATTTGTGTTGGGTCAACCCCAAATGCCCTAACCAACAGTTCCTGGAGTCTATGCTATTTTTAATCTTATATGAGACTAAAGCATCTCAAGTATATTAAATTCTTATGATCTGTCTAAGCTGGGAACTTTCTGAAGGTGCTGGTGCTGTGACCTTACTTGAAAGTACCACAACTTGTGGAGTGAAATGATGGGAACTGGGTGTTAACCCACTCCCAGAAATATGGGATATTTGCTGTTAAATATCTTCTTTTATTTCAGCAGATCTGTAACAGTGGAGATCATTGTGGTGTTTATTAATTCCCAGTGCTTCTCTTAGTAATGTACAGCAAAAAAGGTGGTTTTTAACCATTAGAGGAATGAAATTCTGAGACAGCTTTATTCTATGTACAATGGGGCAAGCAAGTGTTTGTTATTTGTGTTAATGAATGAGATTTTTATGATGTGATCACAGCAATAGCATAGGCTGAATGCAGGAGTTACATCCCACAGCTGTTACAACCTTGTTGTTTATCCCCATTCTGCCTATAGTGCAGGCAGAGCAGAAAGGTGGTGTGAGCCACTGAAGCCCAGGCAGCTGTTACTGCAGAGGGTGAGTTAGAGCCTGCCCTGCCATTTGTGCTCCTACCTCAGGCTCATGAGAGTTTAGCCACATGCCCCACATGCTGTTTTCCTGCACAGCAGTGGGAAAATAATCTCTGGGTTTTACTGTTGTTGCCCTGTTAGACCATGGTGTATGTTTTGGTGTCTTTTGTGCTTTGTGGTGAAACAGTAGAGATCAGAGAAAGCATCAGTATTTTGCAGAAAGAAAACAAATACACCTACAAAAATAAAAGTACTCATGTCTCTTATCACACGTGATCACTGACCATGAGTTTTGTCTCTGTAGCTGAGCTGGGCTGATAAGGAAAGGAAGGGGTTAAGAAAACCATGGTTGGAGTTACTGCCCTTTCTCCATTGTGTCTGTAGGCAAAGGTCTCTCTTCAAGAGAGAATGGGCTTGAAACTCACTCTGAGAAATACGTGCTTGCTGCATGTCTTGGTATCCCTTTACTAATTATCTTCACCCTATACTTTCCTCAGTACTAATAGGAGGACTGCTGATGGTCATATCATGCACTGTTTGTGACTGTAGCCTAGTGTAATTGAGAATAATGATAACATAATAATAATAATGGTCTATACTGCAGCTCTGTCTCCAGGCAGTGGAAGTAGAATGGAATTCCTTGTCAGTTAATGAAAAGAAAAAAACATTGCTTGAGACCTGCAAAAGGAATGATAAAGCATCTAGGAAAGTGGTTGTAAAAACCTCCTGAAAAATCTGATACAATCTGTTTTTAAGATCTGCCAAATATGTTTTGGGGAGCAGGAAAGACGGTTGTATTTAACCAAGCATTAGCATGATCAGTGAAAACAGATGCTCTCCCTCAAGGACAATGATGAAGCATTAATTACAGGTAGAGATGATTTGAAACAAAGACTGGAAACCTGCTGCTACCAGAGCCTTTTTTGGGTAGAGCTGATTTATTGTAGCTTACTGTGGAGTTTAAGTCCTAATGAAGATGAACCTTGAAACCAGGCAGGCAAATGTATTCTTCTACAGTCCAACATGATACACTGAATTTACATCATGTTGGAAATTAGGCTTGCTATGAATTGCAGTTGTAACGAGCTGTTTGCCCTGTGATTTCAGTGAAAGCACCTGATGGTGATAACTGCCTTACAAATGCCAAGGACTCTTACTCTTCTTTAGAGCAAATGACTTCCTGGACCACATCAGTCACAGCACGCTGGAGGTGCAGCAGGCCTAAATGAAAATGAATAAATTCAGGTGGGTAATTAAATGTTGCTGCCTGTGATAACTGTAAGGCAGGAGATTTGCCTTAACTAAGACGGAATAGGCCAATTTATGGTGAGGTTTGAGTCAAAAAAAAGCAGCTGATAGAGGCAGAGAATATCACACCTCTGAATGCGTCAGTGAGCAGCGTGTGTATATAAATGAGCACTGGAAGCTGCCACTTAAAGCAGAGTGGCTAACTTTCTGGTGACCAAGGCAAGGTAAGAAAATGTAGCAAATAAGAATATGAAAGCTTTTCATTACTTCAATTACTGTACAGTCTTTCAATCTTTCTGTTGTTCTGATTTAATTCTGAAATAAAATCATACAGAGGTATTCTTTCATGGAATCTACTTGTTTAGATGGTTGTGAAGACAGTAATACTCCCAAGAATTTCTCAGTTATAAAGCTATCACCTTTCCCAGGGAAAACTGAGGTTCATTAGGGATGGGGGTGTGTGAGGTTTACATCAGTAACCTTTATTGTACTGTAAACATGACTGAGTGGATGTGCTACATGTGTAACTAACAGCAAAGTGAGAAAGGCTTAAATACAGGCATTGATCATGCATCTGAAACTATCGGCAAAGTTGATTGCAGGGGAGCAAGGGTCATGTATTGATTAGATTGTAATGAAGATTTATTGTGAAGAAACTGTGAAAGTAGCAACCCATTCTTAAATGGAATAGGCAATTCAGGTGTGAAGGAAAGAGAATTAAATGGTGCTTAAAAGTTCTTACATTTTCCTGTGTTCTGAGATTCAAGGCAGTTTAGTATATCATATATTGTCCCCCTGGCATTTGGGGTATGTTTATACAGCAGTTTTCTGGCTCATACTTGGAATAACTGTAAGAGTATTTAAAATTCTTCCTTCAAAAGTGCTCTGACTCCTCAAGGCCTATGTGGTCCAGGTTATACAGCAAGAAAAACATGAATTTCATCCCTTGAAGAACTAAAACTGAGCTTTCTTGCTGTGGAGACACTTCTAAGTCTCTAGGTATATCAATGACCTCCTATAGAGGAAGTGTCTGTTTGTCTTTTAATGGCAAACATCTGGCTGAAGATCAGGGTGATCTGTTTTCCTAGAGGGAATTCCTTGGACTTGTAGCTAAACAAAATTTTCTCCTGAAAAGACAAAGCTGCTATTCTTTGAAGCAAATCAGCAGCTTTTTCAGAGGATGTGGGCTGAGCCTTGCCAATAGTGCGAATCAATTGATTAATCCATTTTCAAGCGCTTGGAAATCAATTTTGGTTCAACTCCCAGTGGGTTTTTCACAGGAATTTGAGATTAGTTCAGTGCTATAGTAGCTGCCTGGTCTCTGCTTCTTGTCCATGTGTGTTCCTATTGTATCAGAGCTTACAAATGCTTGGTTTGGTTTTAGAAGGAAGGGCATCAGTGGAACCACTGCTGCCTCTTTTAATATCTCTGGGTGAGATTGTGCTAAACTTGCTTGCTGGCTAAAAAACTCAGGAGTAATTTTAGATATAATTTTTAATTTACAGCAATACAGCTTACAAATGCACAGAAATGTGTCTCTGGGCTGCACTTGTGCATGTGTGTTTTATACTACTTTCACTCTTTCCAGCTGCTCCTGTGCAATTGTGTAATGACTGCACCAAGTCACAGATCTAATTGAGACAGGCTGGAATCCCTTTTTGCCAGGAACTGTTACACCAGGGCAGGGTCCCAAGGGGGATTTTAGAATTCACTACAACAGGTTAAGACAAGAAGACTGAGGTAGGCAGGAAAAGAGTAATTGAAGATGACAGTTGTCAGAAAGAAGTGTTTGCATGCCTGCACATCTTCATTGATGTACTGTGGTGTATTCCCCAAATAAAAGCTGACATTGAAACAATGAATTGGTCATTCCTAGAGAAAAACAGTAGTTCTTTCTTGATTAGCTGCCAAGAAAATGCTGTTCTTTTTCTAAAGTTTTTTGATGAATATTTCCACTTTGCAAAATAGGATTGTGGTGTCAGGCTTGGCTATCACCTTTAGCTTCTCTTATGGAGAAAGTTGGAGATAATTTACCTCTAAAATATCCTCAGCCCTGAGGGAACAACATGTATTTCATCCTTTCACTGATTTTCTTTGCTGGTTCCTGGATAAATAAAAATATTCAAGATGTAAACATGCTACTGCTGATGAAACTGATTTTCAGTTTGTTTTGGGGTTTTTTTCAGTCCACATTTCTGTGAATATTGTAACGATCTCAACTGACTTTCAGCCAACTGCAAAGATTACTTTAGTTCTTCCAGCAAGTTTTTCCTGATTTTAGGGCTGCCAGTTATGTTTTGTGTGATGTGCAATTTGGATGGAAGTAAGATAGAAAGGCTTTAGAGGAGAGCAGCCAAAAGTTAAAATGTAAGTTTTTCATAAGTAAAAAAGAATAGTTCTCCATGGAATGTCTTGTTTCAGGGAGCTGCATCCCCTGTGGAATGAAGGGCTGTCCAGCTGCTGCTCAAAAGATGGATTTACTCCCATCTCTGGCATTTCCAACTCAAATGGAGGCAGATGGTGCAATGACATCTCTGGATCATATGTTCTTGGTTTGCTCTGTTGGTTCCTCCTTTGTCTGTGTTTGCAAGTCTGCCCTGGTTTCTCCACCTGCTCATTTGTGAAAGATGAATGAGCTCTTTTGCTGAGCCTTGTCTGTTGTATTTCACTTTATTTCCCCTGACCACACTTCTAAATGTCACTTTCTCGGAATTGCCAAGCAGTGACTTTTTCAGCATTTGATTCAAAAAGACCCAACCAAAGCAGCATAAGGCATTAAAGGTGCAGATGTCCAAGCAGTTGCAGAGTAGTCCTTTCAGATTGCTGATTAGTACATCTTTTCCCTGATCCTGGTTTAATTTCAGTGAGTTTGCTCTAAGTGCTCCCAGTTTGGCATTTGTTAATGCTTCAAGTCTAACTGCTGATAGATTGAAAAGAATTGATTGTAATTGTTTTGGGTGGCATTTTGCTTAGCTACTGTAAGTTGAGCCTGCCCAACTTAGGCATCATTAAGAAAAATCATATGTTCCATAAATATTTTTATTAAAGCTTTATTCCCCAGCTGGAAGACAGAATTATCATTCTAAGATAACTGACAAGCATAGTGCTAAATCAACATTATACTGTCAGGATGCAGAAAGAAATTTAGTCAAAAGAGGCTGTCAGTACCAAAACACTCCAGTTCTATAACAAAAAGTAATGTGTATTCCTCATAGTGTTGAGTGAGCTCTTAAGCAAGTAATTTCTTTCAAAATTCTAATTAGGGTACATTGTTTCTGCTAAAGATGCCCTGTTTTAATCTGTAGCTGACAAGCAATAGGGATGTGAATTGTCAGTGCAATGGAAGCAAGCTGCTGAGGTGGAGCAGCAGGTTTCTGGTGGCCTGTAAGATCCCCTAATGCCCCTTCCTTTCTCCTTCTGTGTAAGATCCCCTAATGCCCCTTCCTTTCTCCTTCTGTGTAAGATCCCCTAATGCCCCTTCCTTTCTCCTTCTGTGTCAAGTGACACCAATAAACCACAATCCTGCCACAAGGCAAGTCCTTCCTCTCCAATCCTCAGTGAGAATTGGCTGAGGAAGTTGTGTAAAAGCTCAGTCAGTTTTCTGTGTCCAGTGGCTTCTCTCCAGTGCTGGTAGCACCAGCTGCTCTGGTACTTGCAGGCCTTGCTGCACTGCAGTACCTGCAGAAATTAAACTCTGAGCTCTCTTTGCTAGGGCTTGGGTGCTGCTCTGTGACAGGGTTAAACACCTTCACCAGCTCTTTTAGTCACTCTAATCACAATTATGTTTGGACTTGGACATTCTCATTGGGATATCCTCATTATCCAGCATGTCCTACTGCTGGTGGCATTTCATCAGGTACTGGTGTCTGCCTTGAAAACATCTCTGTTGTGACTTTATTCTGTGTCCTCATAGACCCATAAAAAGGGAGTTAGCAAACCTTCCCAAATGCAGAACTGGCTGCTACAAACCTGCTTCCTGCCTCTGCCAAGCTGCAGGAAACCAGGGGGATGAACCAGTGAAGAGAAATTGAGTACAGAAAGTGCCTGTCTGGCCACGAATCTCCTTTTCCCTTCAGTTTACTTAGCTGTGTGACAGATGTTTACCCACAAAGATTGATGAGGAAGCTTATTTAGAAAGATTTGATCTGGCATTTGAACCACGTTCATAATCAGGAACATTTTGGAGGATAAGTTGATGAATAGGCACATTTGTTTAGCCAGGTAGGCTGAAAAGTAGTTTTAAGGTGCAGAAGATTCATCTAGAAGGAACTACAAATATAAGAAATAACTACCTGAGATAGAGAATGGTGTTGACAAGAAAACACTAAATCATGTAAAAACTGGCTCTAGATAAATTTAGACTGAGAATTTGAAGACTTACTGTTATATTATGGTTTAAATTGAATGTTTCAGTTTGGCTGGGTTCTTTTGGCAAAACTGAATTTTAGGGAAAGTTGGCTGAAATCAGTCTGAGACAGGAAAGCTCATGTGACATCAAAGAACAGGCTGCTGTTCTGTGAAGCAAGTCCTCCAAAACCTGCAAGACTGTCTCAAGACTCACTGGGAGATGCTGTTAAAGCCAAAATTTTAAAGATTAATGCATAAATCATCACTGATATTTCCAGTATCCCTATGATTTAATCAAATTATGTCTGTATTGAGACAAACACTGCTTCTCCTATAGTTCTGTGATCTTTGATACGTTTTTTATTTAAATGTATTCTACTGGATTAAAAATATATCTTCTCAAACTTACAAACCACAACCTGATGTTTGCTGAACTTCCCCCCCACCTCAATGAAGTTTGGAAGGCACTGTTTTGTAAATTTCAACCATTTCAGAGGATATCAGTTTCGCATTTTCATATTGGCAAAATTAACGTGCAATCACATTTTTCCAAATTTCCTTTGTAAGTTAAAATGAACTTTCTACTAATTACAAAGCTCTTACTGGAAATTTTTATGGTAAATCAAACATTTGTCTGAAAAGAAACGTCAGTTTTACATGTTTTCCATTTGGAGGTGTGGAGATGGAAAATGTCAAGAAATGACCAGCCAGTTTTTCCTACCATCCTGTGAATGAAAACCAGTGGAGAAAATTCATCTGGTTTTATCAGCCCTGACATATAGTGTGCAAGGTTGGAGCAAATATTTTTTCAAATGAAAACTCTTCCCTGAGATTTGTTTTTTCTAATCTTCATCCATCACCCCAAAAGATGAGGAACAAATATAGGCCGAGACATGAATATCAAAATAATGTCAAGAGGATGTACTTGCATAGTGGTCCAAGGGAGGCTTTAATACATTCCTTGTAGATGATGATATATGTTGATTAATCCGTATCACTTCACTCACAGATGTGCAGAAATTCCATCAGATGCTTTATTGCCTACAGAGGGAGTTGCAGTTAGAGTTCACCTGTCGTCTGCTCGAAATTTATTTAAAGAGGGAAAACAACAATGCTTCCCTGAAGAGCTGCAAAAGTTGAGGCTGGTTCCACATTCCCTTTCAATACAGGGAACAGTCAGTCCCCCACCAATCATTAGCATCCTTTAAGCACAGTGACATTGTCTCCTGTTTTCTTAAGGAATTTCATTTTCCAAGATACAAGGTACCAAATGGGCTGTGGGAACAAGTGTCCTCCTTGCTGGAGAAGAGATTTCCTGCAGACCAGCAGCTGGGCTAAGGGGCAAATGAAACTGCTGGTGGGGAGGAGAGGGGAGTGAACACAAGGCAGGGAAGCTGCAAGAGGAAGGAGAATGGAAGTGCACAAAAAGCATGAGGCAATTCTGCAGTTAAGTACAGGCCTGCTGGATCACGTGTTGCACTGATGGGTAAAGCAACACAAGTTGTGCACAGTCATAAAACCAGAGGACAGTTCTCAGTTTGAAAAGATATCATGACTTTAAAGTCATCTGGGTTCATTTTGTGAAGAACTAATTCGGTTACTTTTGAAGAGGGTGGGGCTATTCTAGGATGACATTCATTTTAAGACCTTCTCATTCTACAGAAAATAATTTTTGTTGCTTTGCCAAAAAATTCAAGGATTCAATTTCTGGTAACCCATTCTACTGCTCTTGAAAAAAACAGCCCACTTCTCTTTCATCTGGCTAGACAAATTAAAGCCAAAATAACACAGAGCATTTTGCTCCTGGAGCAGCCACTGTTGTTTTCTGTTCTGCCTTCTGATCTCTGGACATACAGATTTTACCTAGTGAGAAGTCAGACTGAGTCTTAGACCTCTTAGACCTTACAAGCAACTGTGGCACTGAACATTGCTATTTTTTTTTTCCTTCCCAGTCTGTCACCAATACTCATTATAGTAATATTGCTTGTATGTTTATTACCTTCTCCACTTCCCTCACTTCTGTAAGAAAAGGGACTTTTACAAGAGTCATGAAGGTGAATGTCTGAACTGGCAGTTTCCTTTAATAAGCTCTTTTAAGAAGATTTTCTTCTTGTAGTAATGAGAACTCAATAAAGATATTTTATGCAGGATGAGCAATTCTGGCTGATGGTTTCCACTAGGACAAAATGACCAGCTTGTTAGTTGATGATCCCACTCCAGAAGGAAATAACCATAGATTATTATCCTAAAGTGAGAGAGAAACGAGGCTTGGTTCCCACACAGCTGTGAGTGGATAATCCAGAGAAACTGTTATTTCAGAAGCAATGCAAACACGAGTCTTTATTTTTTCTCACTTCAACCTAACCCTGTGCTTTTATAGCTGGGCTGGGGGTTATTTTTGGGGGTTGGTTTTTTTTGCTGTGCTGGTTTTGGTTTGGAGGGTGGTGTTTCTTTGTGTGTTTGGGTGGTTGTTTGGGGTAGTTTTTTGGTGAACTTTTTATGTTTGATTTGTCTTCATGGGTTTTTTCCCCCTTACCAGGGATTGATTTATTCCTTGCAGGTAGAGAAAACTAGCTTTTCTTGCTCATAAATAATTTTCTTGTCATGGAGCTTCTAATGACCTCAAGTAGCCAAGGGCTTCATTTATATTCTGTGAGACCGTCTACCCTAAAGCTTACTTCAGAATTAAAATAATTATCATAAGTGAAAAACTATACAGCAATGGCAAAATTTCAGGTGAGAAGGAAAAAAGGGCAGTATGAAAAAACTGTGTGTAAATAAATGGCTTGTCATAAACATAAATAACAAGAAATTATTCTTCTCTTGCCAGAAGGGCAAGGAATTACTGAGGCTGCAGATATGCATGCTCCTTGTTCTCACACAACGATTTATGTGAATGTGGGTGTACATATATATGTATGCAACTAAATTTATAGGCTGCCTTCCAATGGAGATTGGAGGATTAAATGATACTTGCTCCAGCTGAAGTTTGGTTGTGAATTGGTCGTGCATCCACTGTTTGATTTGTTTGGGGTTTACTTTTATCCTACCTCCTCCATGCCCATCTCCATGGTCTCACTTCTCTTGTGGTGCCACTTTCCTGCAGCCAGCACGTGTATCCCTGGCAGGGAGAGTTATATGGAATCACATGGTTAGAAGCTTCTGTTTCCACACCTCTGCCCTGTATTGCAGCAGCACTGGTGCTGTGGGTGAAGGAAAGTCATGCATGACACATTCCTCTGCCCCTGTGGTGATGAGAGGAGGAGAGCCCCCCCAATATTTCAGTCTCTTCTTTGGCATAAATCCTGAGCTCCACCACTGTTTATTTTAATCTCTATTCTCCTGAACTGATGCCTCGTCTTTCTTTGGAACTGTGGCACCTCCTCCATGCAGAGTTATCTCCCCAAATGCATCCTCTCCACACCCATTCTCTGGTGGAGTGTGGTTACTGCAGGGAAACAAGTCAGAGCCACACGAGGCTGCTTGGACTTGTGCCCCCAGTAACAGTTCAAGGCATGCACAGAAGTGCATTGCTGTCATCTAGTGATGAACAATGACAGGCTTGCAAATTCATTGTATGGATCACAAGCACAGCTCGTGCAGCTGTTACCAGGTTTGCTGGCCAAATCTGCTAGGAAGGAGCATTAGTGAGCTCTCTAACAGATGCCTGGGTGTGGACTGCAGCCAGCTCTGCAAGAAAGAAGCCCACGAGCCTTTCCTCTCCTGTGATCCCTCCAAGCTGGAACGGGGCCTACCAAGAGTGCCTGGAGGAAAGGAAGGAAGAGACCTCATTACTTTGATTCCCAGCTTTGGTTGAGCACAGGCTGAACTTGCACTGCTTGAAGCGGGTCTTGGAGGCTGCAAAAGGCATTGGGAGCTCTTGTGCTGTGCATGGGAAGGCAGCAACTGTGTTCAAATACCTGCCTGTCACCCAGGGAATGCAGGATATGGGCTGTTCCTGTGCCTGTTGGAACAGCAGCCGGTGCATGACAGGAAAAATGGCACAGCGTGTCAACAGGAATCTCTGGGAGTTATTTGTGGATGTGGATGGCCAGGTTGTGTCTCCATCTAGTTCCTACATCCTGCTGGTAACCTACTGGACTCATGCCTGTATTATGGGACTCCAGAATAAAGCAGGAGGAGGAATAACCTGTGCTGCCTCTCCCCTGCCTTAAAGCTTTTGTCCTAATATCTAGTTGCAAAGGAAAAAAAAAAAGGGCTTAACATCAGGAAGTTGAGATTTAGTGGACCTTGAAGCTTTGGGGTCATCTGCCCTCATTGCATAACTGTCTGATGCCCACTCCCTCTTCAACTTTGATGGATGGTTTCAGCCTTAATGAGCATCCAGTGGCCAATGAATTTCTCAGCCTAATTACATGCTGTCAGATGAAGTGCCTGCATAGTGTAGGTTTTCTGCTTTTTTTTCCTAATCTGCCATCTTGCAGCTCTGATTAGTGTTGGCTACCACCACTAGCTGTAGGATTGGCATATGGCAGCCCAAGCCTCAAATACAGAGGGGTCTTTTTTGTTCTGTCCTGCATATCCAATTTTTGGAAATGCAGTTATGATGCTATGCATGAGCTCTCGGGCAAGATCCAACCTGTGCTGGATCCCAACAGCATGAAAACACATGGCAGCTCCAGATTTATGGCAGTAAAACCATTGTACTCCAGACATCAACAGTGTAATGCCAATCACATCCAGGATCATCAGAAAAGCTTTTCCTTGATTAGCATTCTGATGTCTGCTGGCGTTCTGTTTGACAGGGAGATTATCCTTTTGTGATTGCAGACTTATCACAGTTCTTCTTTGTCTATTAGCACCATTTCCCAAAGTGATGGGAAGAGAACTTTACCATCTTCCACCTTTTGTCCTGGAATTATTGATTATCCCTTTCACAGGGACTCTGAGATTCGCTTTGTGAGGAAGGTGACCCTCACAAAGGAAAGTAAGGACAAACCTGGTGAGATTCTAATGTTGAGGAAAGTCCAGGTTATTCACTAGCTGCCTTTTACTTTTTTATTTTTACTGCTTGATATACCAGGGGAGAGGCTGGCATTTTTCATGGTCCCTCCCATTCTCCGTGTTCATATTTCATCTTTGCTTTCACTGAAGTGTGGGTGTGTTTCTCCTCAATTAGTAGATGCAGAGCCCATGAACCAAAATCTTAGAAATGAGCACTTATAACCCATGCTGAATGTTACTAGGATCTATACCACAGTATTTTCTGCCTTTCTACCTATGGCTCAAATGAGGTTGGGAGTCTAGATTGCAATAAATTGTTTCTTAAGAATAAATACTTTTTCTTTTTACTTTTTGCAAGTTATTTATATCAAGTTTAACACTCTAGATATTGCTGTATGCAATAGCTCTCAGTGCATTCTGCTCTGTTGTCCATTGTTCATTTTAAAGACCTTGTAGTTTCCAGGTTTGTTATTTTCTTTTTTTTTCCTTAATGTCATAGCTGACAGTATTTCCTGACTGAGTAACTTCAACTGCACTCCAGCTTTTGGGACTTGAGATCTACAGCCTGGGACTGGAGACTAAAGAGGGAATTGATTATAGTACAGCTATATAAAAATAAATTTAAAATAGATACAGGCATGAATCTGTCAGAGGAAAAAGTAATAATCTTCTTCCATCTTCTTGTGTGTAATCTTCTGTGCTTTATTGAAATGAACAAAATATGCTTTGCTTCAAGGTCTTCTGTTTGATAACTTATCTTCTGTGATCTCTTGTCTAAGCTTTCTTCTCACTCCCTGTTTTCTTAGTTGTACATCAAATTCTCTTGTTTATCTAACATGAAAACTCTAATGTGTCCCCTTGATCATTCTTAAGCTCTCCTCTGCTGCATTTTAATGGAGACAGGTACCCATCTTCTGCAGGTATCTTCCTGAGATAAAATGATTTGGGGCAGTAAAAGGAAGGGATACAATGTCTTGTCCAATTCACTTTCCCTTTTTAGCTTTAATTATTGAGTTTGAGCAGGACAAGGTTGACATTACTTAAAATAACTGTTGCAATGGTGTCGTTCTGGGGTATGTGAGGAAGCCAAATATTAAGAGCATACAAAGCATGCTGGGGGAAAAAAGGCACTAATGCCTTTTAGAATTAATAAATTCTGAAGTGCATACCTTAAAGAATTCTTACAACAAATCACCAACTGCAACTTCAGTCCTGCAGAAAACTCTGATGACCTGAAACTTTTTTCTGTCACAAATAAAGATGTCAAGGTGGAAACTTGTGCTGATTTTTGAAAATTCACTACCTAATCTTTTGAAAACATGCTGTACATCAGGGCTCCCTATTTTCCATGCTACCATGTTGTTTGTTTGGCAAGAAACAAATGTTTCCTTGAATTTTCCAAGTTGAAAAATACTACCCAAAAGTATTTAAAAATAGCACACGCCCCATTTTCTGATAGGAAAACTCATTTTTATTTGTGGCTATTACACAGTCTGCTATTATATAGATTGATAATAGCAGTCCATAGAAAGAAGGCAATATGTTTATTTCAGTATTTCTGTCTTTGAAACACAATACATAAATAAAAGACAAAGATTATGGTTTGTGTTTACAGACTCTTAGCTCTGTGGGAAGGAGAACAGGGCTTCCATATGTTGTTGATTTAGACATGATATCTAGTAGTCACTAGTTGTTTATCTGGAGCTGGTTCTCTCCACTTGAAATTTGATTTAGAGCTGTTTGTGAATTAATCATGAGAGATTTGAAAGTCATGTGATTATTTTTACAGCTTATAAACACTTTCGAGAATTGAACTGTTTTTCAAATGACCAAATGAAATAAAGCCTTTGCAATTGTTCAAACCTTCCAATGCTTTAAAATAGGAGTTATGTAAATTGAACTTCTTTTCATTAAAAAAGTAAATGTTACCTTCTCATTTTACTGTTTGCTAGTGGACTTGAATAAATATTATAAGAGTTCAAATTAAATGTAATTTTGTAAAAAGATAAAAAGCAAACTTCAAAATTAACATTTAAGTCTGACATCTGTACCAGCCTTCAAAGAGAAAAGGTGAGGACAAAAGCAAAAGCTCTGATAAATGTTGAGAAAATTGGACCATCCAAGTGAGTAATAGGATCAGAGGACAGACTATTTTATACTTTGAGGTCTAGAAAATTTTTCAACTGATATTTGAAAAGAAAGATTTTTTTTTTAAAAAAAAAAGGAAACATGCAGCAGAATGTAAGAGTTTCACCCTGAAATGTGATACTAAACGAAGGCAGTGTGGAAAATGGAGGAGTGGCACAGGATGATATTCAGTGGAGAAGCCCCTCCAAAGCTTTTGGAAGTAAAGGAATTCGAGTCCTTGGCTCTTGGCAGAGCAGGAAACCAATGCATGATGTGGTGGCTGTGTTGGGTGGGAGAGAAGGCAAGGCTGGAAGGCTGGAGATCTGAGGAAGTTTCCTCTGGAGCCCCCACTGCAGGTGAAGTTACCTCAGCTTTACTCTGCCATAAACTCCTCCCTGCTCAGCCCTCTGTGCCCGGGTGCTGCACACTCACAGAGCAAGTTTAACCTCCCCAAGGTGAAAGGCAGGAGGCAGCGTGGGAGGTGTGATCTGACAGTGAAAATTGATCCTGCCATGAAGATCTGCTGCCCCAGCACACGAGAGAACACGTGCAAAGAGCCTGAAACCTTTCATTCTTGTTTTCAGAAGTTTCCTGTATCGATCCCTGCTGGTTAGCAGCAGGTACCTCTGCAGTGCATCAGCTCCGTGGGAAGCCCTGATCAATAGCTCAGAGCAATGGCCTGACAGTTATTTACTCATCAGCTCATTAGGGTGGGAAGAGTAGATTACACTTCTCATAATTTCACTATTGACTGGAACACTGCACTATGGTTTTGTTGTTGTTTTTTTAAAAGTACCCTGTAATGAAGATGCTTGAAGGAGAGGAGTAAAACCTCAGTCTTTTAAAATGAAAGGTGCTTGTAAAAGCAGAGGAGACTTATCCATGGCAAGACAAAAAAATTTCAGCCATGATGAAGAACAAATAGGAGAAGGGAGGAGCATAGGCAGCTCAGCCCTGGGTAAAATAAGGTTGTTTGTTTGCATTATATTGTCCAAGCCAGAATCCCTTGCTGTGGGCATCCAGCACTTTTGAGTGAGGGGGGAAGAAGTGAATTTAGATTGAGGTCAGAGGTGGTGTGGCACTGACTAGCAGACTCGTACTGACAATTTTCTGGAAGGACTCCAGCAGGTAAAAGGTATTTTAGGAAGCCTTACTCAGCAAATGTGTTGCTTGCAGTCCTTGATGAGTTTTACAAATTGCTGGTGACTACAAAAAAAGGAACCAAGACCACTTTCACTGCCCAGAAGCATCCCATTATTATGATCTCCCGAGAGTGGGTACCAAAACTTTGAATTTTAATTCCTGGTTTTTGGATGGATTTCATTCACTTCAAGTGAATTTGAAAGGCCAAAGAGCTGAAGAAGAAATCCAAACACATTTTAAATAGAGTACTTTTATTTTAAAAGTTGAGCATAATTACCAGTTGGAACATGTTGCTAAGCCATAGTGATTTCTGCCTCTCTCTTCAAGCCTTTGAGACACTGTGGCCTGTCTGGACAGTTTTGATTTAGATTTAAATTAAGAGACTTCTTTTGTCCACTGAAGAGGTAACAAAATAAAAATCTGTGCCTGTTTTGTACTAGTAATTGGACAAAATAAGTAGAACAGAAAAAGTGACATCTCCAAGACTCCCCACTAATGAATTTGCTTTGAACACTTTTGCTCTAATCCAGATTCATGTTCTATAAAGTCAGAGCCCCTACCTGAAAATTCTTGTTCACCTCTCTGACACCCTTGTGATCCAAAACATATAAACAAGGGCAGCATCCAGTTAGAAACCATGGGATTTATGCACCCATTTATGTACTCCATGGAATAGGAGCCTCATTCTTCTGCTGAACCACTTCAAGCAGACCTATAAACCAGGGCCTCAGTTTTCATGATTGCTTGCAAGCTGCTGCTTTTTCAATTGCCTATAAGGAGTGTTTTTATAATTTTGTGCCTTTATGACATGAGGCATTAATATTTGAGACTGACTCCCCTTGATTTGATATATCTTGCATTTTTTAATTTGATTTCTATATAATTCTTTTTGGGATGAGCAAGTACATTATCTTTTGGGGAGTGACTAGAATGCTGGATCCAGACTCTGCTAAATCTTTTATGAAGCAAAGCACTCCAAGAAGCTAAAAAACTAATTTATGAGAGCCATTCAGAAAAGGGGAAGTGTCAAGAGAAGTGTTCAGCCCGTGCATTGATTTTTCTGCAGCTCCTTGCATTCTGAACTGGTGCTTATATTCATCGCCTGAAAAACTGTCTGCTTTGCAATTCCTGCCAAGGGTGTGTTTTGTATTTTTGATTGTAGTCTTATAAGGTCTTTTTCTCTTCTGCTTTTCATTGCCAAGAAAGAACCAATTTCCTCATTGTAAGAACTAAATGGCACTGAGGGCTTTTTGTAAAGGCATTAACTACCAGTTTTTACTCACAGGATTTTGTGAAATATTGAGGTTGGCTGATTATTGCTTGCCCCAAAAGCAATCTTCCAAAATTAGACACTAGGCTATGTAAATGGGCAGGTTTATTGTGAAAACACTTGAAACTGACCCAGCAAAAAGAAGCTGTCGGTGGCAACTTTTCCATTAGATTCAATAAGCCCTAATCGAGCTCCTGTAATAACACAGTTCTTCCAAAACATGCTGCTTCAGAGCTGTTGCAGGTCATTTGTGGAGAGCTGGATAGAAAATATCAACAAAAAGGGTTAATCCATGGAACATTTATACAGGCACATCTCTAAAGTGCCATTGTTTCCTTACAGAGCCTTTGCAGGCAGGAATTCTGGACCATTGATGCACTATGGTCTTCTGATACTTAAAAAAAAATAAAATAAAATATCCAAAACGCTGTATCTTCCCCAAAGAAGAAGGTGATGGCTTGGTGGACAATTTTCTATTTTAGTAAATTGAGTTCTGAGGCAATGTGTGAGGCAGTGCTGGGAGCAGTAACAGCTACCCCAGGGTTGCAGCAATCCCACAAGCAGCTGTGGAAATACTGGGCTCAGCAAGGTCAGTGTTGATCCATTAGCACTGCCCCATAAAACATCCTCTCCCAGCCTTGCCCTGCTCCCTGCAGTGGTTAAAGCACAGCTGACTCTGCCTCAGCAGAACCCTGCACAGCCTAACCCACTTCAATTAACCGTGAGCTGAAGGACTGACAGTTCTGTTTTATACAAAGGAAGGCAGGGAGACCCTTTAAAATGCAGGCAATGTCAGGTTAAGCCCTTAAAGTCATGTTTTAGCACTGAAAAAAGAGCCAAGTTTACTGGCTAGGACTGAAATTAAGTGAAGAGAGGTTTGGTTTTGTAGCTGAGGTGTGTGGCTGGGGCTTCTGGTTGCTGGGTTTTCTGGTTTTGTTGAGGTCCAGGGAAGACCACAGCACTGCAAGCACTTGCATGGGGTGAAATGCACAGAGAGGACTCCCAGCACAACATTCTGCTGATGGATGACAGAGAGAGACTGTGTCCATCATTTCCACTTGTTCTCCTTCAACACCTCGAAATGCAAAACATCACTCTCCTTCACAGAGCCCTTGAGGGGTGTCCTGATTGACACCAGGGAATAAATGTCAAATCCTAGGACTAGAGACACATCAGCAGTGAAGCTGAGGGGACACGACCAGTGGTTAATAAATCATAAACCTGTTTGATGACTCCTAGCCTAGTTATTGTTTGATCCCAAGATCAGCTTGCTAGAATTCATTTAAGGCAAATAGAGCTTGAAAAATAAACACAAATGTGAAGCAGTTTTGTCTTTTAGAGAATACATGCAGAGGATGATTGAAAGCATGAGGTACCAAAAGGGGCAGTTGTGGGGCTGACACCAGCATGACTGTGTTTGTGGGGTTTGATTGCCTTCTACTACCTTGATTTTTGAGAAACAATCACTTCCTACTTTCATTTTCTTTTTTTTTTTCCTCTCCTACCATTAAATGGAAATGTGTGCCTGGAGCTCGATGCTAAGGTGCTCTGCTTGGAAATGGTGACATTCACTAGGGACAAAAGAAGCAGGTAAATACAGCAGCCTTCAGCACAAGAGTCCTTCGTGTGATGGCCAGAATATGCTCCCTGTACCACTTTCCCACTGATGATCTTTGCTCATTTTTCTTATTTAGCTCAGCATGACCTTTAGTTTAAATGAATATTGTGTGATATTTTCTAGAGAATGTGTCCTGTGAGCTCCAGTGCCATGGCAAATATGGTGCTTGCTCTGGGAAAGCTTCATAATTCAAGATCATCTTTGGGAGCATCAGACACTTTAATTTTTCATGGGTTCTTTGCCTCCTCTCTGGATATAAATGTGAGACAATGATTGTGGATGCTCTGGGGTAAAATAATAGAAAATGCCTGGAAAATGCAGTTGTGAACAGAAAGCAGCAGCGGGCTGGAGACAGAGAGCACAACCCAAAAAGGGCAAACCTCGTGCCAGGAACCAGCTGCTCTTGCTGGGTGCACTCACATGAGCTGCAAAATCTGTTTGGAGGTGGAGGGAACTAAATTTAGAAGCTAATCTAAATGTTGCTGCACTGCATGTTCCTAGCTGGAATAGCTGGTGCAGTGCTAGCCCTGGGAGCCTTCAGACAGACACTCAGCTCCACTGGTTGCACTACCTGGCACATTCAGTGCTTGGATTTTTCCCAATTTGCTGATGAAGTCAGGAATTGTTCATTTCCATGCCCTTTGTAAGTGGCTGATAAGCACATTCACTAGAGGTCTGTAGCTCTGTGGCACTTATTATGGTGTGCAGTCTCTAAAGAAATAACTTTTTATTAGCCTTTTAAAGGAAGAGAGGCAGACAAAGTAGACAGCACGTTGATCAAATGGGTGACATTTGTTCCAAAGCTTTTTCCCTGAAGTAAATGTTATCTCTTTATTACCATCTTTCAGCTTGGAAATAAAAAGAGCTAAACTTTCCCAGTTGGACCTCGATTTGTAACTTTTCTTCTGGACCGTCAGCAATTTAGATGGAAATTCTAGTGGCATACTGAGAATGGGATGGAGACTTTGCCTTTGTGAATGTGTGGTATTTAACCATTTTCATATGAGCTCTCTACTGTCTCAGGGAAAAATGGCTCATTTTAAATTGGGGTTATTCTGGGTCTTCTTCATAAATTCAGTCTAAAATTAAGTTGTCTGTTGACCAAAATTGATTCGTCCTCACAGAACCTCGAATCAGTTTGTCTAAATAGATTTGAAAAAGCCAGCACAAAATGTGGAGGTTGAGGTGCTCTTTTAAAGGTTTTGTTTTGGAAGCTGATGAAACCAAATGAAGAGAAAGAAATTGTTTGCTCAGGGGAGGGCAGGGAAAGAGAAGAGAGTTGTAAGCAAAGGAAACTTTTAAACAGCTGCTGGACAATCATTTTTAAAAAAGGACTCACTCATCCCGTGGAGAGCAGGGTTAGCATGGGGACAAGGATGTGCTACTCCTGTAACTTGCTCTCCCCACACCACAGATGAGAAGGGCACAGAGGCTCTGGGTTAGATCAAACCAAGTGCTGCCTTCCCTGAGCTGCTGTTTTATAGGCAGAGCTTGTGTTGAGCATCTTTGCAGTGACTTGACACCTCTGGAGTGCAGCTGGCAGGGAGCACCACGAGAGGGCTTGTGAACAATTCCAGCCATGGCTCGTGAGAAGGGATTTTCTCTTCCAGTTGTAATGCTGGTGTGTCCTCTTCCCTCCTCCTTGCTGTTCTCTACAGCCACCAATGGTCAGTGGCTGGTTACCCAGGAGCTGCTGCCTTGTTTACTTACACAGCACAGTTTCCCTGGCTCCCCCACCTATTGGCACCAAAAACCCCCTCTAATTCCAAACCTGTGATATTGCAATACCTGTGAACAGCCTGGGGTAGAGGGGCAGAACACAGTGCTGGCATTCAAGGCTTTCTTTAGCTCCTGTGTTTCTGAGATGGATGTAGGTCAGCACCCACCACTCACCATTATCACTGACATCTGCCAAGGGCAAAAGCTCATTTCCTTCCTATTGCCCTCCTGGGAACAATTTCGGATTTAATCTTGCTGGTGATGGGTAACTGCAGGATAAGGCTGAGCAGGAGTAGGATTTATTAATGGACAATTACTAGGATGTAAAAAAGTAGGACAATCTGTTCTGGTTTAGTAAAATCAGGTGCTAGGCTTGGGAATTGCAACTGTTGAAGAGATTTGAGGGGTTTTTTACTTTTATGCAGCTGGGAAGCAGTAGTGTAAGTAAAGCTCATGCTGAGGTCACTGGGGAAGGCAGGAGCTACCTGTGCTCCTGAGTTCCAGATTCCAAGTTTGTATCCCTGGGAAGAAGAGAATGGGACTGGAAGAGCAACATGGGCATAGTATAGAAGGGTTAACCCAGACTGGGACAGGTTATGAATAGGAAAAGGCATCTCAAGGCCCTGTGCAATATAATATTTAAGAGGAAAGCTTATTAAACTTGCTTGATAGGTCAGTGACAAGGCACACTGGGGATTCCTTTTACTGTCATTATTAAAGCTGGTTAGAAAAGAGAATCAAATCTTCACTGACAGAGTATCCTAAACCACTTTTGCCTTACTGAGTAAACTTACTCCCTGACTTGTGAAATATTCCCAGCTTTTCATGCTTCCCACAAATCCTAGAACTTGCCCACAGAGAAACACTTTGTATTCAAATAGGGTCCAAAGGTGGGGAATTTTTTTTCTCCCACAGCACCAGGGAGCCAGAAGTATTTTCTCTTTTTGAACCTGGCAAGACCTTTAACCTAAAGTACTTGGGAGACCAGATTACAGAATGGAAGCAATGTGCATTCAGAAGCACATCCTGTTGATGCTAAAAGCTGTGTTAAATTCAGTGTTCCCTGCTGCTTGCCATGAGTATCCAAGCAAAGGAATTAATCTATTTTAGAAGGTGCTTGAGAAGCTACTGCCTTGACAGAGTTCATATAGCAAAGAAGCCAGAGGCATCTGCTTGCCTGTGTTACAAATAACATTAAATATTTAAACTTGCGAGGCAAGTATGGGTTTATCTGTAAGCCTCAAACAAGAAAACCAAGCTCAGTGTGGTCTTCCAGATAAATCTCTTCTTACACAGAGCATGGTGCCAGTTGGATTTGCTATCCCTGTAATCTCCTGTAGAGCTTGGAGAGATGCAACCTGTGCAAATGCACAACCCTTTTATCTGCAGCACTGATGACACAACTTGCCTTCTATTTTCACTTTTAAATGCCAAATCCTTCTTCAGTTGCATAGAAAACTGGTTTGGTGCAATACAGATTATCAGGCTTCTGGGCAAAAAAGGCATTAACTGTGTTAGAAAGTACTTTTATCTCCACTAGAGTGTTGTATAATTGTCTGCTGTGGAGTTTCTCTGGCTTTCTTTGAAGCATCTGTGGTTGCTGATTGAAACCCCACACAGGATTAGCTTGCATGCCTGTGTTATGAGAGGTAGCAATTGCTTCTTTTCCCAGACCAGAGCAGTGGGTGCCTTTGTGATTAAATGGTTTATACACTTTAATGGTACATAATAAAATCCAAAATTCAGGCTGCTTTGCAAAGCCTCAGGTCTTCATTCTACTTTATAGGTGTTACCTGAAGAACTTGGATCATGCAACTGCCGTAAAAGTGAATTCAAACCCAATTTCCAACTTTTTTTCATCTTTGCTCCTATTTTTGCCCATTGTTGCATACCTTGGCAAACTTCTTGTCTAATATGAACCCAACCTATGTCTGTTTCTGTGCAATGTAAGGTGTGTTTGCTTTCACTTCTACAGAAACTCTGAGTCAGTTATCACATGACAAAAAGTCTAATTATTTGCTGGACTTCCCTGCCTTTCCTCTCTTGCCCCATGACTATTATTTTACAGGATTCTTTGTGCTCTTGGGCATTTGGCTTCACAAACTGTCATAGCAAATGACCACAAAGGGACAAATATATCTTCCTGCCTTTTTATCTGTGTTGTAGCAAGGGTTTAACACAGTGGTTGTACAAAGCACACGTGAGTGAAGGTCAGGGCATCGAGGGACCTGGATCACACAGGCCCAGATCTTTAAATATCCTTATCTAGGAACCATATTCCTATCACAGTGTGCAACTTTATGCTTCATCCCTGTCTGTAAGGTTCCTTGAGAGACCTCTCTTGTTTAATGTGGAATGGGATTCACACTCAAAAATAAACTGTGACATGTTAAAATGTGTATGACTCACATTTTAGGACAGCAGAAACTGATCAAAAAGCCAACAAACTTGTTGAATGGATTTTCCATATCAAGCGTTGCTTTGTGCATCTGAACCAGTAAAAAAATCAATCACTAGCTGCCAGGGAAGTTGTGATCTACAAATGTAGATGGCAGAGGGAGAGTGAAAGAAGACACAGCTTTAAACCATGCAAAGGCTTTGCTAGAGCAGCCTGCTTTGTGGGAGGTGTGTCCAAAAATCCCAGCTCAACCCAAAATTCCATTTGGGACATGAAGTTATTGCAAGAAAAGTTATGGAAATAGCCCTCATAATGAGAAGTCAGAACCAACCCACCTTCCAAGTGCTTTGTTTCTGAATTATTTCATGGACTGAAACATCACAGACAGGTGTTTTTAAACATGCTCAGTTATCTGTTATAATTAATTAGGTCTGGTGACTTCCTTGCCCTTAGATAGGACAGCATGTGTTTGGGTTAGGTGAGGACCTGGCTCATACCAAGGTCATCCTTCCTTCATAATGCTCTGCTGTCTCCAGACCGTTTTTACAGTTCTGAAATTGCTTCAATTACCAGCTTCTGTCAGGCTTGTGCCTCATTAGGCTTCATGACCCATTGCCTGGCAGCAGTGCCCTGGATGGCATCCCTTGGAAAGCCAAACTTTACCCAAGTTTTATGTGGTTTTATACTACTGCTGTTTCATTTTCTAAATCAAAGCACAAACTGGAGGCATTTTACAAATTGCAGAGTTGAGCATGTCAGACAAGTCCTTTTTTCATGGGAGATAACTAGTAATCAACCCACTATACAAAGCATGGAGCAAGCAGAACTAGCAGGGGGCTTGCAGGTCAAACTCCCAGCTCCATATGTTACCTTTTATTGTACACAATTACAATCCTGGCAGTTATTTGAACTGAAGAGCTCCTTTAAATGCAGCATGCAATGTGCTTTCCCCTATTCTTTGATATTGAACTGAAATTTTACAGATCATTAGTCCTTGGAAGACTTTTAACACCTTGAAAGCAAAAATCAGGAAAGCTTTATGTGTTATATCTCAAAAACTAGTGGATGTTTGTGTATAGAAAGCAACTCTGGCATGAGTATTTTGTAACATTGAATTGTTTCAACCTGATAGACTGAAAAGTTTATTAAAGCTAAATACCCCATGCACCAAATAGCTTTTATCTACCAATGAACATGGTGCACACTAAGGATCTTTGCAGTAGTTTATTTGCAACAGGAAAAGTTCATGACATGTTTCTTCAGAGGGAGATGAGAGTGGTTTGCAGACTTCATGTGTGATAGGTAGGTAGGTAGGTAGGTAGGTAGGTAGGTGGGTAGGTAGGTAGTTCTGGAGCTACTGTTTTAGAAGAAAGTACTGACCAAAGTAATAATAGATGAACACTTACAGGCTCACTGACAGTAGATGCATAAAAGCACTAAAGGACAGACCTAATTTAAAGCAATCAGTATTAAGCATTCCTTGGCAAAGGGCCAGGTTTTCTAGCTCACTAAGCTCACTTATGTCATTGAAAACTTAAATTGTCCATAAATGATAGCACCAGGACTGTCTTGTCCACTGGGCACTTATCAGGCACGTTTCAGAACCACCTCCTTTCCTTCTTGTGCCAGGCCAGGACTGTGTGGAGCACGACTCTGACTCTTCATTACTTTCCCTTTCCTTCCACGTGCAGATGGCAGTTCCTACCCTTGTGCCAAGTTCAGGGGGCAGCAGACTATTGAAGAGCACCACCACTCTTCTATGCCTAAATAAAATATGACCTGAAGCAGCTGATCTTGCCCTGCTCTGTTTGGCAGCTGCCTCGAGGTGCACAACCTCTGGGGTTGCTCTTTGCAGCAAAGGATGGGGACAGGATGGGAGCAGTATCCAAGATTTTGGTGGGTCTGCAAATTTTTTTAATATCAGGGTCATTATGTGCTTCATGCATTTTGATGTCTGGCTGATATTTTGATGTCTAAGGTTTTATTGTGAGTGATTTGAGTTGTCCAAATTCTCACAACTGGAAAATACCACCATGTAGTACATCAGAAGCAAGAAACCATTACACCAGTCATTACCTGGGTGTAATGTAGGGCTGCTGGAATATTATCTTTCTGCTGTTCCCTGACTAAGTAGATGCCTTTTTAAGCAGACTCGTGTGTACAATCACAATGTTCTTGACACACTCCATCAGTGGTTTATGGATGCCATAGCTGGGACTCTGAGCAGTCTCTGAACACATGGAGGGATTTCAGCTCCATGGTATATCATCTCCTGCTTCCACCTGTTCAGGAAACTGCATTCCATTTTATTTTAATTAAAACCTAGCAGATGTTTCATTAGGGTTGATCCAAACAAAAAGAACGCCAGTTTCTCATCGAAACAAAACCAAAGTAAACTGCAATGTCTTGTGCTCCTGCCACCTGGTCCAGAAGGTGGTATTTTTGTCCACAGCCCAGATTATATGTCTAGAAATTGGTAGATTGCAGAGATTTTATTCATGACAGCTGGTTAATGCCTGATGACTAACTACCCATAACCATTAACAGAGCAGCAGAACGTTCACCTCTGTGCTGCAGAGCCCCAGCAAAGCTTGTAGGCACACTGTTAGCTTTGTTACACCGCTCCTCATCACAAAACCAAACCCTTCCCTACATTATTATTAAGTTTGATCTGAGAAATAAATAATTTAGGAGACAGACCTGGGCTTGAGAGGCCTGAGGTAGGAAGAGCAGCTTTGTGCAGAGGCACAGCAATGTGTGTTCCACGAGTTTATTGAAGCACGTCGGGCCATCTGCTCCACGCCGCTGCCTTTGCTTCTCCACCAGCAGCACCTGAGGCACAGCAGCAGCAAAATGCCTCTGTCAGACAGGGTCCTGCTTTATCCCATGCCTCCCTGGCTTTTGAATAAAAGGGCTGACTTCAAACAGCTGCTTTCTGTATCAGTTCACTGAGAAGAGGAAAGATAAATAAGCTCAGAACTTTGTTTCCATGTGCACACACTCCTGTTTAAGTGAAGCAAAATTACATAGCACAGATTTTACAGACAGAAAAAGCCTTTTCCACCTGCTGTAGTTACCAACAGCATCTTTAAAATAATGGGAGTGCAATGGGGTTTTTTTAATCTTCTACCAAAGGCATGAAAATGCTGTTTAGTGCCTGCTTTTATTTAATATTTTGTAGGTTGACTGCATTTTTTAGAGCATCCAGCAAAGCTGGGAGAAGTTTCAAGCAAGGCTAAGCATGATTTCAAAGACAAGCTGTTTTTCAGCTGCCCTGCAAATTCTTTAACCATGTGTACACTGGTGAAACGTGACATCTACCTAGATTAAGGGTGTTTGGGTCTGAAACTACCTGCTGTGATAGCTGAGGCAAAATCAGACCTAGAGGTTTCTTATCTGAGGTGTGAAGCAAATCCGTGAATTATTTGGTATTCAAATGTAACAAAAAGAACTCCTCACAAAAGTTGTTCATATTCCCCCTGGATCTCTATATGCTGGAAGAAGACTTCGAAATAGCAACTGAAATTGAATTACAAGTTTGATACCACCCCTGCCCCTGGGGTTTCTATAATTCATGAACTCATGAAAATTCAGTTCCGATACAGCATCTGGTTCTCATTAAAGTTCTTCTCTTAACCTGGTTTTCTAGTACGGTTGCTCAAAAGTCAAATGTCCTTCTTTGAGGTCAAGTACAAAGCAAATCCTTCACTGACTTCTGTCCCAGAAGACTGAGTTTGAAGAAGGTGTACCTGGAGTATTTGCTGTATCTTCTTTTTTTTTCCAAATAAATAGTAGCACAGCCTAGAGCAAGAGGCCAGTGCATCTGTGGGTAGATTTACATGACCATATATTGTGGTTAGCCATCTGATAAAGATTTCTGCAGTTTTAAACTTTGTTTCAGAAGGAGTGAACAATCTTAATTGAGACTATGGTGAAAATATGTCATTTTCATCAACTCTGGAGAATTTTTTTGACATCAAATTTGCTTTTCCCTCTTATAAAAATCACTGTATAACAGGCGAGTCCTCATACTTTATTACAAATCTGAAGTCTCTGCTGTATATCCATGAAGATCAGATACACCAAAAATCAAAAAATGCCAGTAAGGAATATGATTCAATTATCACTCATAAATAATGTTCTCTCCACTTACAGGGCATGGACAGTGCTTTCTGCCAATGTTAGATGCTGCTCCCAGTGTTCTGTTCTGTGCCTATTCAGTTCTGGCTCTCTTTTACCCATTACCCATTGCAATGATTCCCAGCCAGGGGAAGGTGATATCTATCTAATTTGACAAAAAGCATTAGGAAATTCAAGAATTCAGGACAAGTGCACTCTTTCAAGCAGTTTAGAACATGACAATACCAACACACTGCAATTTCTCCACACAGAATTAAAGAAAGTTGAAATGGGATTGTGAGCTGGACACTAAAATAGTGGCTTGTGGGCACTGGAAATGATATTCCATGGTTGGCAGAGTTTCAGCTGGAAAAGATTATATTCTTATGTGGTTTCTTCTGGTACAAAGACTAGGATGAAGAATTTCAGACAGAAAGTCCTGTGCTGAACACAGTAGCTTGGTTTGGCTATGGAAGATGAGCAGCTTTGATTTGAAGGCAATGAGAGGGAGAATCAGCCTCTTTCCCTCATGATATGTTTCAAAGGTTAATCACCAATTCATAGCTGAACACTCTGAAAAATGACTGCGTGTTGGTTCATCTGTTTCTGTCTCTACCAAAGCATCGGCTATTCCAAGGTTTAGGTGACCTTGCAAAATACCTAAACCACAATTTTTATTTGATAATTGCATCAGTTTCACCTTTGCCATCTCCACAAACAGTAAGAGACAAAAACAAAACAAAACAAACAAACAAACAAACAAAAATCATTACTACAGTATATAGTGTGGATATGTAAGAAAGTGCTAAAAACTTGAGATAAAGTTGGAGGTTTTTTTCCTGCAGGCCATTCTGACACTGACATTCTGATGTGCTAAGACTGTGAACTCTGAACCCCTCTTTTTCAATAAGCATGAGCTTATCCAGGAGATTGGAATGAGTGCCATTGTGAGCTCCCACCTTTCTGAGGAAAGTAGAGCAGAAAGGATGGAAAGGAAAGAAGTTGTGTCATACTAAAATAAATACTCCTGCTCACCTGGCAAAGAGAGAAATCCACCCAAAGTGAGCTGATTAACTTAGGTGTGGATTCTTGCTGCTCTCCTGTATGGGTAACCCCTGCTGGGACATGGGGGAGATTTAGCTCCTGGAGACATGAGTTCAATTCACTTTCAAGGGATCTCTGTCTGTGTCTCCTCAGTGCTAAATGCAATGAACTCTTGGAATTACCAAAATGAGAAATAAATATTCGTACTATTTAGAGCACTGCTCTGATGGTAATGGTTGAATTGAAGGGACAGGGGCTGAAATATTTTAGTATTCCTAGTGTCAAAGTTGTTTGAGTCTTGTAACACGTGTCTGTTCTATTGTCTACTTGGCTTTATTGGTTCTGGTTTTGAAAACCTTTGGGCATTTAAAGATGTCTTTTTCCTGAAGCTGGTTATATGCCTCTGCAGTGAAGAAAATTAAAATATTACTTCATTTAACTTCAGGCTGAGGACTTTAGCTTCAGCTTCTTTAACTAAAGACTGACTTGAGCAAGATGTAATACTGTAAAATAATATTCTATGCAAGACCAGTAGTTATAATACCTGGAAGCCAATGTGAACATGAGGAGTGAGGGTTTTAGCAGCAGAGAATTAAAAGAGCCCCCACATTTAAATGGCTAGATGATAGTAAATTGAAATTCTGTTCATTAATGACTGCAGCACTTTTTAAAATGCTCAGCATACACCTAACAAAACAACACACACACACTGGAAAGTTGTGAGCTGCAGCTACTTGTGTGCTGAGCAAGGTTATCAGAGCAGAGAGACTGAGCCAAGACAGCCCTGCTGAGGCAGGAACAAGGATTAGATTTTCATCAAAGTAAACACCGAGATAGCTGAGCTGTAATTCTACAATGGAGCTGCTCTTGGCTAGCCATGTGCACACACCACTGGAGAAGGGTTCCAAAAGATTTTTCACAAGCTGAAATGTAGCTTTTTTGGGGGGGTTTGGAGAGAGATGTCCTAATGTAGTGCACAAGTGAAAAGGGAAGCTCTGTGACTGGCTGGATGATCCCCCAATTCAGAATTTGCAACCAAGAGAACAAAAAAATGGCTGAAATACAATGAACTTGAATGTGTTTGGTAAAGCTGCTCTGCCATGTGAGGGTGGTGTCCTACACCTGTGAGAAAGATTTTTTTTTTCACCTTAAGATCAGTCATTGATCTTACTGGCATAGTTATGCTATTCAATATATATATTCAAAATCTATTTTGCGTGGTAAAGCATTTTGGTTCCTACCCTCCTTGTTCTGCCCCATGTGAAGCAAAACTGTGATTAGAATCACTGTATTTTTCCTGACATAATACATTGCAGGAGTGGCAAATGCAGCAGCCTGTCCTTCGAACTCAGGTTAGTTGAGGTTCCTGGAAATTGCAGCGTCCAGAGCAGTTTGGAGGTCATATACCTGCCAAAATAGAAGATTCTTTTGTAAAACTCCAGACAACCAAGACAGACATCTCTCAAATAGCTTTGCTCTTAGGAGCTTAGTTGGTTTTTGTGGAAAATGTAGGTTCAGACACAAAATATCATGGTGGAAAATTTCACTCAAAGTGAAATAACATCATTTTGCTTAAAATGGGCTAGGGTGACAGGGCTCTAAAGATTTGTGCAAACAGAATGTGTGACCTTCAGAAAGTCACTACAGGTCCTACAATCTTCTCTTGCCCCTGACTTCCATCATCTGTTAGAAACCTCTCTCAGCTCTTGTTCAGAGCAGCAGAGGTTCTCCCACAGTGTATGGATAAAGCTGCTCCTGGGCTCACATTGCCCTTGAACCAGCAATAACAGTGTGGGCACAAACCCTGCTTGCCAAAACAAAGGGGATTTCAGCTCTCTGCCAGGCACTTTTATTTTTTAAAATTATTTTTCTTCACATTATGCTCCTGAAGAAAAAAAAAAGCCTAGAAGACTTTATGGATGTCTAGAATGTAGATTAATGTTAATCAGATTAAATAATGTCACAATAAAAGCCAGCTGTTTGGGGTGTGGCTGCCCTGTTGTGTCCCCTGCCAGCCGGGGCTGATGTGGCCAGTGCTGTCACCTCCCTGCCGACTGCTTGAACCAAAACCTCTTCAGCCACAGCACATTTGGAGGCACGAGGGGATGTGGATTACAAAGTAGAATTAGTGTGCAAAATAGGAATCAAATTTGGGATTTAATTATTCCCATCTCTGCTCATTACCTCTCCTTTGCTGAGGAGCTGGAGAAAGCATGAGAGCCATTTCCATAACTGAGCTGGCGGGCAGGAGCTTTGGTGTGTGCTGGAGCCAAGAGTGAGATGCTGCAAATCTTCTGAGACCAGGTGATCGAGTTTCTTCTGTCAAAAAAGCACAAAAAGACTTCCATATTTTCAAGGAAAATACATTTGGTACAGCTCAATCCACTGGGACCCACAGAGCTGCATTGTGCTGAATAAAATAATGTAAATATTCCTGGAGGCAGAAGTGTTATGCCAAGGAGCCTTATGGAAGAGTTGGGACTTTCAGACACAGTAGTGCACTATTATGTAAATTACTACTTTGTTTGACAACTGAATGGTATTAAAACTGTCTGCAAGTTTATTTCTTGGAGCTGAGAGTTCCTAAGAGCTACATTTGACATCATTTAAATTACAGTGGTGCTGTGTGGTATGTAAAACAACTGTCTTTGTTCAGCAAGGTGTGTGTGCTCCTCCGCTCGCCTCCTCTCTCCCCGCAATTATTTCAAACCCAGGCAAGACCTTTCCCCACAAAATTCAGTGTTGAGCAGACAGGGGAGTATTACAGGATTTTCAAAAGAGCTTGGTGATAACAGGAACAGCCTCAGTGAAGAGCTGTGTGGCAGGAGGCTTTCCCTGCCTCAGGAGGGAACAAAGATGTGCACTGGGAGAGGAGGAATCCTGCAGAGGAAGCATGTCAATGGATCTGAACCTCAGCAGGAGGAAGGAGAGGGATCCTGGTTCTGGGTGCCTGCTGGGAGGACACAAAAGCTCCTGGGAATTTGGCACACTTGATTTTTTTCCTGCAGCAGGTCTTCATGTGTAACTCTGGAACAGCAAGGTGAGGATCAGACCTGAGGTATCCCATTTATCACTTCTCCCCTGGGACTGGAAACAGTTCAAATATATCTCAGGTATTTTCCTAGCCAGCATCCTGGTGTTAAAAAATAAGTCACTCAATCCCAGGAGTGCCTGCTCAGGAGGATGTTTGTGCTTCATAACTCATGTTAAGGAGTTGAGAACCAGTCTCAACCTGACCCGGACCTTAGAAATCCTGAAGCTCCTGGAGCCTCTAGAAAATGCATTTTCTGCATTTTCCTTAGATGACAATAATCTTTCTCTTACACTGAATTATGAGAAATAGGTGCAACTGCCTGGGCGTGGTTTCTGGGCTAGATTGGATGATGCAAACCATGTGGGAAGGAGGAGAACAGAGCCTATGGCTTAGCTTTTGCTGTTCTGCTTCCCCATGAAAGCTCTGTCCCTGTGAAACACCTCAGTGTTGGGCCTTAGGTCACCTGGTGACTAAACCTTTATCCAGGAAGATTCCAACCTCTGCAGGCACAGGGTTTGTGCCAGTTTGTGGTTTCTGAGCTTTGCAGCTGGAGTGTTTTTGCTTTCAGAACCCAGGCTCTGGTAGGTCACACATATTAAAGGGTGCCTCCAGCCAGCGAGAGTCTGACAGGGGGAGGAGGAGTGACTAATGAGTGACCTGGAAATGCTGCCCTTGGACATCCAACATGGAAATGGCAGCTCTGACCCTGAGTGCCAGCAGCACATTGTCTGCACATAGAGCACAGAGACAATGAGAAAAAGTTTAGAGCAGCTTCAGGGTGCTGAGTAACTGCTGAAGGGAAATACACATCAGCTTCAGTATTCAGTGTGTGTAGACTTGGCTTGTGGAAAAAGAGAGGTGCTCATCAAAATCTTCAAAGGAACGGACAAATGCAGCAAACTCCTGATTCTGAGTGCCCAGACCCTGACAAGCTCCATGTGTGAGCAAACAGGAGGCTCCAAGCCAGCATGGAAAGCAATTTTCCATCAAAACTTGGAGGCGAAGAGCAGCATCCTTTCCTACTCCCACAGGTGCCTTTGCAGGCATCTTGTTGGCCCATATCTTGTTTTTTCCTCCTGTCTCTACAGAGAGCAGCAAAGAGAGAATGTGGAGCGTCTGTGAAAGCCTCAAGTGTGAATAAAACTTGGTGTGAGGACCTGAGTTTTCTCAGGAGCCCAGTTTCAGTGCTCCTGTGGGAACCACTGGGCTTTGCTCTGGGTTCCTTCCCACCTGACAAGTTGTGGGAGTTGCTGGTTCAAAGGGGGGAACTTAGCAGCCATTTTCTTGGAAATAGCTTTATTTAAACCTTGTATCTTGTGCTGAGTGCTCCAGAAGCATAAACCCGTGCAGCCAGGGACTGAATGAAATATTCAGCCTTTCCATTCTCCTGCTGTTTTTCCTGCCTGCTTGGCATATGGAATCACTAGATATGCTTGCCAATAAAGAATTCCCCTGGAAGAAATCATTTAACAAGGGATGAAAATGTGATAAATGTTTTATAATCAAGGTCCCACAAGCAAAAGTGAGTGTGAGGCAGCTCTTCTCCAAGTGGGACCTGGCTGGAAGTTTTAATATTCACTTGGCACTGGATTTTTCTGAGTTTTGATGTGAACAGGCTTCTTCTAGCAGACTCATTTTTACAGGCATTCATCTCTGCTGCAGCTGCTCCTGCTATAATTTATACAGATGCTATTACTCACAAGCAGTCTTGTCCCCAGTACTTTTGATGTTAAAATCTTTTTGTTGTTGTTGTATTCCAAACCAAAAGATCTACTTCTACAAAGTATAGGTAATTCATGCAGTTCCACTTATCTGCATGCTGATGCTAAGGAGCCTCATCTAATTAAAAAGCTGTTATCAAAAGTCTCTTCACCCCACAGAGAGCAGATAAAGTTGGTTTACCAGTTTCATTTCCAAACTGCAGGCTAATGAATATCATTTTACTGATGAGGGATTTCTGTACAATTCCCCATACGAACTGCACATTTAATCTAATGGAGGACTAGCTGAGCTTGCAGTGACAGTCAAGTCATTTTTCATACTGGGGCATAGTCAATATCTTTAAAATCAAATTGTTACTCTTTATTAATTACTGCAATGTATTTATCTGAAACATAATAACTGGAGTGACAGTGCTTATTAACAGCCAGGCACTTGTAAGTATGGTGAAAAGATCATAAATGAGAATTGTGAGGAAGTCTAATGAGAGACAGGGGAATATCCAGTTCTGTGTGTGGGTACCTGGCTGCTGACTCTGACATCTGTCAGCAGCTGTGGCACTGGATCAGCTCACAGTGCATCTCTGGAGGCCTCATGGCAGCCATGAATTAAGGCCACCACAGCACAGATTTTAAATTTACCATCTCATCCAGGGATGCTCAGGACAGACAAAGGCATTTTCCTAATTACAGAAAGCAGAGAATTTTAAGCAGAGCTGCAGCAGGTGATGTGGGGGGGGTGTGCCAGTCTGAGAGTGGAGTTGTGCCCACCTTCAGAGGTGGGTGGCATCTGCTCCCCATGGGGATGTGGCAAAGTTACTGCCCTGACCCTATGGGAAGGACCAAGCTGCTTTTATGTAATGATAATTAGATGAAAACTTGGCTTGGGATGTGACTTCAGCTGAAATAGCAGATTTGATTTTTTTTTTTTTCATTTTACAGAGCTCAAGACTCTTAGAAAGATGTTGCCTTTCAGATTCTGGGAAGAGCAGAACCCTCAGCCAGACTTACACTCCTCACTGTCATCCAGAGAGAGGCTTTTGTTTTGGAAAAAGTGCTAGGATCTGAGGAGGAAAAAAAATATCCATGGTTTGCCAATCTTGTATGGCATCACAGTTTTCCTAGTGCTTCATTATTCAAACAAAGATTCACCTAAATCTGTTCATTTAACTCACCTCCTCTACTTCCTAATCAGAAAACCAGCATGGTCATGAGCTCTAAATCTGCTCCTTATTTACTTCCCCTGGCTAATGTCCACAGGAATTGTTACTATTGCTGAAAAGCCAGCAGACTTATCTGAACCAGGGTTTGTCCCTTTAATACAGCTGCTAAATATCTGGGATGAAGCAAGGAAAAAAGTTGTTCTATTTCTCAGCAGTTAAATGCTGCACCGCATGGCCATTCAGTCAGGTCACAGAAACCAGGGTAAATTTTCAAAAAACAGATTGTTACAAACCTCTGTAAAATCTCCATGTGTCAAAAGCATCACCTTTTTGAAAAGTCAAGTTAATTAATACCTGTGATTTTGTAGGAAATGAAAGGCAGGAAGCCTTCCCTTGTACCTTGCTCCTGACTGGATGGCTGGAACTACAGTAATTACCTTGTATCAGGAATGTCATTTTTCATTTCTTGCAAGTCTTGTTTAGGCAGACAGGTTCTTAAATTACTGTTCATTGTCAGCTCTGTAGTGAAGCAAACCTTTCAATGCTGTTCTCCACACGTGGAAGCATGAATTCAGGAGGTGACTGACACTGGCTTTGCAAAGGCACGTGCTGGGCAGAGCTCTTGCAGCCTGTGCAGCTCCATCAAAGCATTGTTTGCTGCTAGCAGTGGGCTGCTGTTTGTCATTCTGACTGATCAGAGGAAAGGAGACCATGAAAAGCATCCCACTGTTTAACTGACTTCAGAGTGGTTCTTGGTACTGTTCTGACCCACTGCTCAAGCCCGTGGATAGTTTGGGGTAAAGAGGGGAGAAGTCATTAATATTCACATTGTATTCTTGATAAAATCTCATGGGGGTCTGGTTTAATTTTTTTCCCAGAATCTGATTCATTAAGCTGTTACTACTAATGAGGGATATTTTTTCTGGGACCCACAAGTATCAGGAAATAAATCCCAAGAGGCTGGGAAGAGAATCATCAGGTCGCATTCTAAGGTGAGGATAATTCCTTGGCCCCAACAGAGTTGCCTTTTCTCAAAAAATAATTCTCACATTTTTACTTTAGCTGAACTCAGCACTAATCAATTGTCCAGGTGAACCCAGCTTTAGGGACATGGGACTTTAATGAGGTGTGGACTGGTCTCCCTAAAATAAAGATTGCTGCTTCTTCACTTTCCAATATGAATATGAATAAATCCAGTGTACATACATTTCCTTGTACATACTTTTTATTAATTTTGCTTGCTTGATCCCTATGTTCTTTGTATCCTGTGAATAATTTCTAGACCATGGATGTTTTTCTTCACCATCCCTGATGTAAGTTCTGTGTCTAGCTCATATGTTTAAAACTCCTTAATCTGTGTGCAAAAAACATCCCCCTGTGTTCCATGTGGGCATGGTTGGGCTCTTTATTATTATTAAGGCCTAGCATAATTCTCATTAAAATTCTAAAACCTGCTAATGCAGATGACTAGTGCATGACAGATTTTCATCAAATATGCTTTATTCATTTACAGATGTTTAAAGGGATGATGTGCTAAGAGCACTGAACCGATTCAATCCGGTGCTAAGCCCTCTGACAACACTGTGAATGTATAATTCTGGTGCTGAGAACTCGGCAGAAGTGTTGCCTTTAATATCTGGGCCCTGGCATCAGTGGGACTTAAGAAATAAGAAACTGGTGTATTTATTCACCACCTAAATTTTTTAACAGCAAGCGTTCTTAGAGCACTTGCTGAAATATTTAAGCCAAGCAAATAACAAGTAGATGACGTGTGACAGGGAGAATAAATTCCCTGATTTATTGAAGAAAAGTGAATTCTAGAACATAGTGTGAAGAGTATTCTTGTTAAACTGACTGGAGATGATTCTCTAATTAAATTGTTCACAGTAGATTATTGAATTTGAGAATCTGTAAAGGAGTTCTAGCCCAAGGTTGTAATCTGACCATCTAACCCTTGTGAATGTCAGTCACTGGGAGAGATTAGTCCAGTGAGGTTTACAGAGCTGTCAGCAAGTTCACCAAAAATCAGCTGCTTGGCAAGAATAGATTAAGGAGGGACTAATGTGCTAATGCTGCAACCTGCCATCTCCTTCTTTTTGTGCTGGGAGTGGGAGAGAGTAGTCAGGTTTCAGGCTAGTGAACTGTCAGACTCAGTTCTTCTGTCAAAAAGGAGTTCACAACCTGTGCTTCTGATTTAAAGCCCTTCATTCACATCTTTTACCCCCTTCCCCCCTTCATTTTTTTACAATAAGGAACCCTCTGAAGGGCATCCAGAAAGGATAAGAAGGAAAGGGAGAAGCAGCAGATGTACAGCTCTTATAAACACTCACTCTTTCTTGGCATTTATGGGCTGCATCATTTTAACAGCTGGATATATGTTCCTTTATTTGCAGTTGATCTCTTAAAGTGGCACTTGTTCAGCGACTTTTATGACCCTTTAGACTTCAGATGCCTGTACATATTTTGAACAAAAGGCAGAAACTCATAAACTGTGTGAGTCCCCCTCAGAAGTTTCCAAATTTCCTAACTCTGCATTTCAGAGCAATTTACCAGGTTTTGCTGGTGGAGGAGGCTGTGGCTCCCTCAAAGGCAGTGTGAAAGGAGCAGGTTACACTGATTTCCATTCTGGTTTCTTGTCCCATGCAGACTAAACAGAGAGAGACACTGGGGCTTTTCCTGCCAGCAGCAGAGCTGCTGATGAAGCTGCTCTCACTTCACCTTTGCAACCCCAGTGCTTCCCTCAGGCACAGGGCATTGTAACTCAGTTCTTCTGTGGCAGGGACTGGAAACCAGGGAGAGACACAAATCTGAAACGCTTTGCAAACTCGGTTTGCCTTTTAGATTTCTCTTTGTATTTGGGATGAGCCAGCAGATGCTAGTCTAAGATAAACAAGTGCAGTGAATTCTCCTGTGAAGGAAGAGTGAATCTGTTAGGAACCCTAAGGAGCTGTTGGCTGGCTGACTCTAAGCAGCACCAAAGCACTTAGCCTTAGCCTCCTCTTTATATTTAGCCTCACACTGCAGCTGATGAGAAGGAGGTTTTAGTGAATTTGGGAATAATCCAGCAAAATTCTGGTTGGTTCTTCGTGCTGCAATGTCAAGCTGTGCTTGAAGCAGGTCATAAGGCTGGTGACAAGGTAATGATTCTCCAGGATCTGATCACAGAGGAGTTCAGATGAAGCAGAAGATGATGGAAATTTTACTTCAGTGATTTGGAAACAATTAGGCAGATGACTCAATATTTTTGTGATAGAAACTGTAACATCATATGCTCACATGAGCATTCATGTAAGGGTGAGGTGGTTTTTTGCTTCATGACCTTCCTTAATCATGTGTATTTGAGAGGAGAGGAAAAATAACATGGTATTTCTTAGGCTGTGAGCCAGAAGTTTTGCTTCAATATGGGCAAATTATATTACTATTGTTCAACTTAGGTGTTTAGAAAAATCTCCCTATCAGGGTTATGAACATTTCTCTTTCACAGTGAGCCCCCAAAGTCACTGTGTTCATGGCCCTAATACATCTCCTGTAAGCATGCAAATGGAACAGGTCAAAACCCAAGTGCATAACACCTGAGCAGTTTAATACTTACCAGCTGTCAACCCTGAATTTCACTGGGTCATCTTTTCAAGTGCATGACTGCACTAACCTTGCTGTGTCAGGAAACTTCGTGTCCAATCCTGTAATTATGCATTAGATGTCCTGGCAGGAGAAAGGCAATGGAGTTTCTTTGCTGAACTCCAAGTGCAGCCTGTCATTATTTATTAAAGAGCAAGCAGCTGAAAATTCAACTATTCTTGACACTGCAGCCTTTCCCAGCCTTATTTGTGCAAGTGGAAAAGTCATTTGCAGAGAAAGACATCTCCAGCCACTTCTGAGGGAGCTGAAATTATACTTTTTTTTCTTATTTAGTGAGGGCATCTCTTTTTATTTTCATTTAAAAGGTGGGACAGCATGGTCAATTCCCCTAATGCCTGCAGCTCTCATTTCAGCATGCCTGCAAAAGGAGAGTCCCAGCAGAAATCTCAGGAGCAAGTTGTAATTAATTGAAGCAAGCAGATGGCTCCAGCTTCGTGTGCCTGAGCAAAGTGACAGCATCTGATGGAGGAGCTGTGGCAGCACAGGAGAGAGGGCGTGGGATGGAAGTTCTCCATGTGCATCTGCAGCAGGCTCAAACAGTGTCTTTATTCAGGCAAGTGTTATCTCACCCCTCATTGAATTATCTCTCTCAAATGGCCTTGGGTAAGGGATGGCTGTAAGGAAAGGAGAAAGAGGTGAGCCAAGATTTATTCTCAAGAAAGCGTAGAATAAGATGCTAAGTTTGAATGTCAAGCCATAATTGGCTCCTAATTGGCTCTGTGAGTTGTTTTTTTCTTATTTTGGAAGAGGAGTGCCTTTTCTGAATAAAACTCTCTTCTAAATGGATTAAACAAATTCAATTAGAAGTCTGAAAACGTTAAAGGATGAGCACAGTCACACATGGAATCAGAGTCCAAAGTAACTTCTGGCATAAATACATCCTTACAAGTGTAAATAATCAGGATTGTGCTGTTTCTGAAGGGTGTGTTTGGTATTTAATTCAGGATGGTTTGAGCAGAAAAATCCAAGAGCGTCTTTTCTTTAGGAGACTCCTTCTGGACACATAAAGTGTGACAGATGGAGAAACTTGCTGGATCTTGGATAAGTTACTGAGATATTGCAGAGCTGCTGTAAATATTGTAGGACCTCATGACAGTCAAAGAAGATGAAAAATGACACCTACCCAGAAGGGCTGCTAAGTGTTTGTAAACCTCCAGCTTTTAAGAAGAAATTAATATCCATCTGCCTACAGTTTGGGGTCCTTGGACCACAGTCCTCTAAGGAGAATCATGGAGAAATGGATCTCCCCACACCACAGCAGTGTCCAGAGAAGGCTCCTCCAGGGTTTCATGATGCACAGCATTATATGCTGAGGGTTCAGACTGCTCCAGGCCACTTCCCACAGGTGGCCTAAGAACCTTGCCAGAAGTATTTGGTTCTCAGGGAAAATCAGAATTTGGCCTGACTTTTGTAACTGCAGGTGACAAGGATGGCTCACTTTTCTCTTTAGCTGTGTCCTCTCTTTCTTTCTTTCTTTTGTCTGTACATACCAAATTTGTGACATAAGCTTAGTGTCAGTTTCTCACCAATATTCTGAATCCTCAGTCAGGACAGACTTTTCTTTATAAGATCTCTATGCTCTGCAGCCAACAGAGTTTTCTTTAAACCCTTATACCTAATTTAATCTCATGTGTTAAAAAAGTTTTATTCATTATCTTAACTATTAATTATCTTATTTTATTATTATCTTTTGATACTCTAGACTTTGACATGCCAGCTTTTTGGCTGCAATTTCTGATTGTGAGGGCAAGATGTCATAAATAAGACTCTCTACAGAGCAGCTTCTTAATCTGGATGTTTTTGTGCTGTCCTCACTCAGGCAAACTCCCAGATGTGGCAGGATCAGGCCTCTTATTCTGAGGTTCATGATAATTCAAGCTAGAGTTTTCCTTCAAAACTTCTCCCAAGTTCAGCATAAGCATAACTGATGGAGTCAAAACCAGTTCCCTGCTAATGCTAAATTAATACTCATCCCTTATCTTCTGATTCCAAAGGCATGGCTGGATGAATCTTACACATCCCTTGAAACAAATATTTTCCATCTTTCTTTCCCCCATATCTTCTGGTTTTGTGTATGCATACACTTTTTAAGAGAAAAAAAACTTGCTTATGTGCCAAAAAAATTTCTATTGCTGCTTTTTCTTTGTTCCATGGTTTCTCTGTTTAAATTGCCTCACAGCAGTTCCTTTTCATTCACATGTGTTTATCAATTTTTAACAATTTCCAGTTTCCATATTCATTTCAAAAATTTGCAGCAGTAATGTTGCTGATAGAAGCTTTATATTTATTTACTGCCTTGCTTCCAGCCTGCCTGAAAAACATTGAAAACAAGTGTGCTGTTTGCAAAGATGTCTGACTTTGAGTCAACAGTGATCCAAACCAAATTGGTACACACTGACATCTTTGGGATGTGAAGGAATCCAAATTAGTCCTTACTTTGTAGCTTGCAACTTCAAGGCCTTTTTTGGGAAGAGTTAGAATCAATTACCTGAAGGGGCATATTCTCAGTTTTCAGTATTTAGTGTCTCATCCATGTTCTGTACTTACTGAAAAACAAATTTTTTTTTGCTAAAAAACAAAATATCTCAAGCCATAAAAAGTTATCTGAAATTGTGGAAAACTTGACCTGCACGTACTTTTCCTTTCAAACTGTTCTTTAAAATAAAAAAATAAATCAAACCAGTTGGAATAATTAGCACAACAAACACTGTTTTTCCCAGAGGAGACCTTGTGTGCCAAAGCAGTGACTGGAAAGGATGGTTACAGCTGGGTTACAGCTTCCCAGCCTTCCTTCCCCCTCTGGAAAACAGACTGGAAAATGCTGACAGACCCTGAACTGTAGCTGTGCAGGTGAGAGCCATGCTGTAATAAAGCACACCTCTGACAAGCAGATAAAACCGGGATTTAATTCAGAATCTGATGCTTAACTCTGCATCATCACTCTTCTCTTTCTCTGTTCATCACATCAAAATATGAACTGTTTCCATCTGTTAATACTCCAGAGCCTGTTTGACAACTGAATGCAGCTGAAAGCTCTTAATTCTTGATTTGTATTTTGTTTTTTAGGGGATGGGCCTTTTCTTTTTCCACATGGCAGTTAACACAACAAAGCTAGATGCTAAGAGCTGGCCTGTTCTTCAGTGAAGTTTGCCCAAAACAGAACCCGATTTGGAAGAGAAAGCTCTACTCCAGAGCTTATTAAATAGAGTTTGAGTGGATTGACAGTTATTTGAGGCTGATATCTATTTAAAAAGTACCCTTGGTGAATATGTAGGAAACCCCAATTTTCAATAAGCAAGGAAATTGAAAATATTATACAGATGCTAATGAATGGAACTTCAGCTCTGTCAGAATTAGTCAAATCCATCCCTGCTATGTAATGCCTAATATTTCACAAAATAATAAAATCTGTGGGCCCTTCTGAATGAGAGATTGGTTGTGCAGAGCCCTGTGAGCTCTGCTGGAGGTGTGCTGTGATTTACAGCCACTGAGAATCTTGTCCTGTGGCAATCCAGAAAAGGGGCAGGGGGTGACAGGGGGGGAAATGCAGTGATGATCAGTGTGAAGGGTCAAACCTGAACACAAAGCCAGGCACTAAATGCATGTGTTGGCCCAAAGCCAACCCTCACAGAGGCCTCCAGGTGCCTTTACCCCAAATATTATGTGCCAGATCACCAAGAAATTGGAAAGTTATCAGTGCTGTGGTGCTGACAGCCCTGCTCTGTCCCCGTGTAGCTTCTGCTCTTGTCCAGGCAGTGCTTCTCCAACACCCCAGATTTGGCCAGGTCTGCAGGGATTCTGCAGTTCTCCATTCAGTGTTGCTGCAGCTGTGCTGGAGGTGGGACTGTACCCCAAGGTTTGGGCTGAAAGAGATGCTCTGGGTCACACCAACATGGCAAACAGGGAGTTTGGGAATTGTCAGCTGAGGCAAAGGAAGAGCGAGAGACACAGCAGGAGAGTGTGTTCACCTGGCACAGCCACTGTTCCAGCTGATTTCCATGCTTCTTCTGGCACATACACAAACCCTTTGGACAACTAGGAGCACAAGGACTCTCTGTCCCCATAAAAAGGGGGTTTCCAGTAAGAAAAGTCCAGGCATTTCTGCACAGCAGCAAAGGTCCTCTCATCTGTAACTTTCCCTCATTTCCCTGGCAATTGCTTCCTTTCCAGATGAATTCAGCAGGCAAACCAACCTCTCTCCCTGTCTTTGGGAGTACCCATGCTTATTCTAAGGCACAGCATTGTTTTGTAGGCTAAGACACTGCAGCCTGGAGCAGTGGTGCTCTCTGATGGCTGCTGGGGGAGGCAGGAAACCCACCTGGATGGACCCGTGGTGCACCAGAGCTCAAACCTTGCTCAGCATCCCTTCCTCAGCATCCCTTCCTGCTCTGCCAAATGGAGCTGTGGCAGTTCTGTGTGAGAGCACAGCCAGAGCAGAAATCCCCTCTGTGTGCAGCAGAATCATGCAATGGATGAGAAAATCTAGTTATGTTAAAATCTCTCTTGCTCTGTCTTTTGACCTTTTGTGGTACCTGGTAGCTCATTTGTCTTCCAGCACTAACAGAAATAGGGAAAAGGGAGCAAATTAAAACCAGAGCACTCAGAAAATTGAACACGGATTCAGATGAGACTGGCAAAGCTGATTTTTCTTGTGGACATGTCCCTTATCATTCTTTACTCACCCAAGGTAGGTCAAACTTTTCAAACTTGGAAAATATTTTGTTCTGTCTGTTGAACCTAATCAAACTGTGATTCAATTAAGTGGGTTGAGAAAGATGCTAGTGAGTTATTTGTGCACCTGGCAGTGTGTGCTGAATACTAATAGTCTGGGTAATGTTCTCCAAGTTCTTGATCAGCAGCAGCTGGAGCAAATTTTTTACTTTGATGAGTAGGGAAAAAGAAGAAATCTATTTCAGTGCAGCGACAGTAGTAAATTTACATTACAAACATGGCAATTGCTAGGCATTACTGGAATTCAGCTGCCAGAATAAAAGCAGTGGCATTCATTTAGTTTCATTTCCAATTATAAGAGATCCTGATGAGTTCTTTTCTCCAAAATAAAAACTTTGCAAACCTAGCTTAATTACAAAACTACATGGGCCACTACCCTCCTTGTCTGGCTGTGGCCGCCATCAGCTGTCATCCCAAGCACTCTGAACTCATTTGGGTTTTGGGGAGGGGAAAGGCAGTGTTTGGTCCTGTGATTAGTGTAAAACTTCTTTTATTTCATAGCTGAGCATGGCAGTGGGCAGCCTGGATCCATGAGAAAGAGCTATCCATGATAACTTCAGAACATCCTTCAGCCTCTTGTTCACTGTGGGAGCCGAATCTCTGTCGAGCAGCTCCTCTCACTGGAGTAACTTTTTAAATTCACAAATTTAAACTTTAAAGTTCACGAGACTGGGACTTTGAATTTTCTGTACACCTACCTGGTGTCTGCTGCAGTCTGTGGGAGACATTCTCCTATCTCCAGTGTAACCAGGTCAGTCACCTCCTGAGTGGTTTGAACAGGCAGCAAGCACAGAGGGGTGTTGGAATAATTCACTGGGAATCAGAGAATTCCTTCCAGCAGCAGCATTGCAGGAGGGTTGGTGAGGACACAGGTTAAAGGACAGCTGTGCTCCAGGACAGCAATCAGCCTGGTCACTTCACTGCCTGCACCTCCCACTTCAAGGCAGGTGACCCAGTAATAAACATTATTCAAGGGAATATGATGGGAACAGCTATTTTAAAAATTGAAAGCACATTGAAACAAATCCTGCTGTCAGCATAGGAGTGATTTTACTGAAAAGACAGGGTAGAGAGAATCTTCCGTTTCAAGTTCTGCTCAGACAAGGTTACTGAGGCTCTCCCTTTCCTTCCACACTGAGGCACAATGCCCCCAAAGCCTTCCTGACACCCCAGCCCTTTGACCTACATGCAGAGGGTCTGGGAACCTGAGGAAACTAAGACATGGCAATAGGCACAATGTCTAAAATCTCCTGCCTAGGGCCCAAATTTCCTGAGCTCACAACAGGAATGAAATATTTCAACTGTGACATAAAGCCTCTCATGTTTGTTGAGCAGAGCAAGGCAGATCAGACCTGATTCATTAATAAACTTTTGTGTGCAGTAGCTCTGTTTTTTTCTTCAGGCTCTTGCTGCTATACAATGAAATACATGATTAAACCCAGCAAATGTCAACTCAGAATCAATCTGGTTGGAGCAGGTTCTTTTTAATTCAAGTTACTTCTGTGGTGTCTTCAGTTGCCACTTGCTGAACAGTTGCAGGGTATTGGTTATGTTACAATCCTCAGGAAAAATTAATTCTGTTCAGACCTAGTGCAAGCAAATTTTATTGTGCATGCAGCTGCTCAAGATTAAGTAATTATATGGTGAGGCTTTGGAGGCAATGAATTTTAGATGAAGCATGTACACATTTTTATTATGCATACATTTTTCTTGATCAGTTTTCTCTTCATTTGGTCACTCGCTTATGTGGAAGCAATGAACAAAATCTGCATATTTCACTCTTTAGAAAGAAAATTTCCATTTACATAGCTGCAGTGCTTTCAGCCCACACATCCTGTAGTGAATTTTCAAAACCCACGGATCTATTACACTCCACACAGCAACTTCAATAAACAGGTCATCTCAGGAAGACCAAGGTTAGACCCTCAACTGCCTCAACAGTCTCTTCTCTTTTGAGCTCTCTTGGAGCTCACTTAGAACCATTTCACCTTCAGTTGAGCAGGGGTGGCACCATGACCCAGGTCTCATCAGGGGATGTTTTACATGGGGTTTTTTTTGTTGTTGTTGTTTAGAAAAGGTTATAAATCAAAAGTTTCCACTCTTTGTTTTGTTCTTTCCAGGTAGCTGAAAGTTCTTTCTGTTAAAGCTGGTTTCTGAAAAACACCAAAAGAAGACAAAAGGGAGAAAAGCAATTCTGAAACAAAGAGCAAAAGGATATATTTTCCAAAAGAGCCTTTCAAGACCTTCACAGTTCACATTACCTAAAGTGTATTTATGTAACTGGTCCAACCTTAGCAAAGCCTGCAGCAGCTTTGGGTTCCAGGTCAGATCTGTTCACCATGATTTTGGCTCCATATCTCAAAGAGGGGCTTTTGCTGCCACCCTGAGCACTCCCCTGACCCTGCTTAGACCACAGGCTTTGCCCTGGGGCAATACATCCTGGAACTGTTCCAGCAAAGGCTGAGGGGCTTATTCTCCAGTCTTTATTCCAAATTCATGCTCTTATGGGACCATCTAGCCCCATGGATTTGAACCAGATTAAGCATGAACATGCAATTGCATCTCTAGTGAATTAGGTAAAATGTGAAACAAGGAGCTTATGCTTATTTTCTGGTAGCTGAAGAGGATATGGGATCTCAAAAAATGTTAAAGTGCTTTAGACAACTGGTACATGATCCTGCCAGTGAAAACTGAACCTGTCAACTCTTTCTCTAAAAAAATTGAATCAGCAGAGCAAATTCATAGTGGGTCAGTGTTCTGTGTCTAACAGCTGCAGCAGGTTTGGTCTAAGATGGATAAATTATATCACTGAACCATGATGTGAGGCTGCAGAAGCTGTGATTACAGCTGAGGGAAATGTGTTTCTGTCAGAAAAACTCAGCCTGCAAGATACCTCACCCTAAGGCTCTTTGGTTTTTTGAGCCTCTGTCTGAGAACCTTTTTCCATGGCTGCCTTTCCCTCCCCAGCTTCTGCAGCACATTGCCATAGTGTGGTACACAGAAATACTAATGCTGTCTTCTGAAGAGGTTCTATAGCAGGAAAAAAAGAAAAAAAAAAGATATCTATGGATTTGCAGGTATTTTTAGATAAATAACTAGATAAAACTAAATTTTTAGATAATAAGTACAAAGCTGTCCCTTGTTCCTAGCCAGTCACATAGCAAAATACCCAATGTCTGATTGCCTGTGTGGACCATGAGTCAGCTTTATAAATTCATCCAGGGAGGAGACTTATTTTTTTGTAAATACCATCCAGGATTCCCATCACTGGCAGGCCCCTTGTCTGCTGATGAATGAAGACACCACAACCAGCTGCTTTTTAATGGTGCTGAAAGAAAGAGTTCTGTGTGCTCAGAAGAACACATTGATCAGGCAGGGCTGAGAATGTTCCATAAGACCTTGCTGTGAAATGAAAACCTGGTCTGGAACTCAGCAGTTTTGACCCAAGGACTGTCCAGCCCCCTGAGGCCACAAAACACCAAGAAGAAACACAGGTGAGCCCCAGACACGCTGCAGTAATTTCACTGTAATGTTGTTTTCTGTCAACAGCTCCTAAAGAAACACCAGATACTGTCCAAAACAATGGATGTGAAAAGTGATGTGTCTTTGTGACCCCATGCACCTCAGCAGTGCATACATAAAAAGGGAAAGGTTTCTTTTAGGCTGTATTTTATATTACTGGGGCTGTCTTATCTCTTCAGACTGATACCTCTTGCTCTGTATTTTATCTAAATGTGTGTTATAAACTGCCTCATGTAAGGCAAGAGCAGCAGTGTGGTGCAAGAGGGGCTCAGGGGCTTTGCTTAAATCAATGCTTTGTTGACTTTAGTGGAGCAGGGTGTTGACCCCCTAACAGGACTTCTGATGATACACATGAAGACACTATTTGTACTGCAGTTGCCAGTAAATGAAACCAGCAAATTCTTTATCAAATGGGCCTTCAGAAGTGAGAGGAGATTTGCAGTGATGAAAAACAAGGCCTGAACTCTTAAAATCTCAGCTGTACTCATTTTGTCTTGGTCTGTACCAGCCATGGGTAAAGACAATTACATTGCCTGTCCCTATTTCATATGCAGGAAAAACATATGAAAAGTTGGAGATATTATTTTTTACTTTTAGACATTGTAAAATGAGGAAGGGGGAGAGGAAAGAATCTTGTTTTTATGAACAAGGGTCATAAAAATCAAAACTGGAAAGAATAGCAGAACACAGGACAAAAACATTTCATTTTGTAGTTTGTAAAAAAGCCTTTTAATGAAAAACTGTTCTGCATGAGAAAACAAAATATCTCAGTGAAATGTTTGGACTACTTTTCATGGCTTTTTTAATGGAACTGAAGTCCAGAAAGTGCTAAAAAATACCATGGTGTCCCAATGCCAGTATTTTTCATTTTTGGTGCTCCAAAAGCATAAGGAAAGGAAAAAAGAAATCTGTTTTTCCTCTGAAGTTTTCCAGTTTAGGGCCCAAGTTTCAGGTTTGTCTCAGTTGCCTGGACCAAGGTGAGCTGCTGCCATGTGATCCTGACACACAGAATTTGTCTTCCCTGACACAAGCCCGGGGTGTGAGGCTGCCCTGGCTGCACGTGTGGCATGTACAGAAATGCTGTTTTTAAGCTGCAGTAGGGTGAGGCCAGGTTTGCAGATATTCCTGCAGTGGATGTTTCAAGCCATACCCATCAAAGGTTTTCTTTTATGAGATTCAAACCTAATTTCTTACTGGAAGGACTCAGCTTTTACCTACGAGGTGTGCATAAAAGAAAACATCAGAACAATGACTTTTATGGCATCTGCCAATATTTTCATTTTAGCTTAACGGGGGATTTAAATTATTATTGAGTCCTATCTTCTGAAGAGAGCAAATGCTCTCTTTGAGGAATTTGATTATATTGAGCCTCTAACTGCATAAACACAATACCAGCCCCAGTGGACTAATTCCATTAAAACTTGAACTATCCACCTTGAAGTTGCTCATGAATGCAAAGTGCCAGAGCTGCTGGCATTGCTGGGTTTGCAAGGCAACTTGTACCTTTATGTGTCAGATAATAAAAGCCATATTTATTTAGATATTAAAATGAGCAGATTTAATAATATATTTTAAAATGTCACTGTTACTCATGTGGTTTTCCTCTCTTCATGAATAATATTCTTTACTACAGCTGTATATTACCTCCAAAATAATTCTTGCTCTGAATGTTGCAAGGTGCTGGATCTGTGATCTGTAGCATAGACAGGTGGAGAATTTTAATTTTCACAGCAGAAATGTCCCTTTCAGTATTTTCCCTATCCAAACTCTGCTCTGTCTCACCAGTTTTTTAATTCTACCTATCTTTTAGATAACTCTTTTCTATCTAAATAACATATTACTGCTGAGGTTTGGGAGTCATTAGGGAAGATCTGCCCAATTAGCATGTTAATTAGGACCTACCCAATTCAGGGATAGGGAGGTGATTGTTTTATTAGCATTCTGTGAGATGAAAGAAAGATTAATGACTGTGCCTGCACCCCTTGAGGGGTAGAGAAGTAACACTTCATATTTGAGATATCTGCGTGTGTGAGGAGGTGTTGGAAATGGCTGGGCTTACTGAGGGAGTTGCCTGCTGATTAGTTATGCCTGGAGCAGGGAAAAATATAATTGAGTTTGTTTCTTGATGAGAAGAAAATGATAGCACAAAGCAAACATAACAGGGCAGGAATGTCTGCTCTTGCAAGTGAAGTCCTGTTGATGGATGGATGTCACCTGAAGCCCTGGTGCCCTGGACTGGGCTGGCAGGGTGAGGCTGGTGGATGTTCTATGCAATATGGATTGTGCAGGTATTTAGAAACCTCATGGCTGTGGATGAAAAGTGTTGATTTGATGCCTTAAGTTTGAGCTTTCATGTTTTTCACATTCTGTGCTGCCTAGGGGTGTAGTTCCGAGCCTCATAAGAAGTGTTAGTCAGCTCTCTTCACAGAGCAGGTAAACAAAACAAATCCTTTTCCTGCTGAAGACCAAGGACAACTTTCAGGCCCAAAAGCATAAACAACAGAGGACTGAAGAAGGAAAACAAGAAAGGATGGACCTTCATTATCTGAAGCTGCAATTGGACAATTAACCCCAATATGCAAATGGACCAAAACTTATAAAAGTGTGAGACCTCATGACTGGTTGTCTATTTTGTGACCATTTTGGGTCCACCTTGGGTGTAGCCCTGGTCAGGCTCTTGTAGTGCCCAAGGTGTATCCTAAAGGTCTTTCAATAAATACCTACTTTATTCTCTAGTTCAGTCCAGTCTCTGTTCCAGGTCAGCCTTCCCAAGGCACCAGGTTTATAACAAACATCTCCTCCAGATGCTGGGTTTTCTCCCAGCCATGTGCTGCCCTACAGCCACAGGGTGTGGCCCATGGGTACCTTGAACAGGTTGTGCCCAAGGCATTAAAATTCAAAGGGCCTGAAATAAGGTGCAGGAACCTTGGGGGATATGTTCTGGTTTGTTGGACAGTTGGTACCACGCAGATTTGCTCCTCTTCTCAGTGTGATGCTGTGAAACTGATATGTTCCAAGATTATCTGGCAAACACAACTCATGCCTGTCATTTTGTTGCAAAACTCCAGCACTGATTTATTCCAGGCCCCTCAAATATTCATGTACCCGGGGAAACACCAGATTGTTGGTTTCTTTGCTTCCTCTGAGTTCTGCATAGACAACACCTGTTTTGATGCACTTAATTCTGATGTGAGAACTTTGTTCTTCGTTTCCTTTGTTAAATTTTTCAGTAAGGAGTATCATCTTCTCAAAATGTAAAGGGTTGTTAAGGTGGTCTCATCCACAAATGCTCAGGAAATTGTACTCCTGGCTTTGGGATTTCGGCGTATTTTCCTTGTAAAGCAAATGATATCTTCTTCCCAAGTTTATCCTCAACAGCGTAGAGGAGGCCAAAACAAGATCCCTGTGAGCATTATCAGTTTGCCATAACTTGTTCTGGTTGCAAATGCTGTTTATTAAGCCTTTGTTCTGTTATTGTCTGTGGTGCTCACCTACACCTCTTTGTTTGTCTGTCACTCATGCCAATCTTAAAATTTCTATTAGAAATTGATGCAGTTCCAGGTAGATTTGCTAGAGAAAATTCTGTCTTATTTAGGTGTTTCTGTTGACCCTGTTTGATGATCATAAAGAACCATTTGATGCAGTAAATTCCCAGTGCACAAGCACAGACCTTATGCTTTCAACATTTCAGTCATTGGGATTTTTTAAAATCATGTAGGACTGGAGTGAATAGCTTTATTCAGATGACTTTTTTTTCATTTTGTGATGCTGTGTCATCGTTATCCATGTGAATGCTTCTGGATCTGGATTGTAAATTAATCTCTTTCTGAGTTTTAAATTGGGGTATGAGCCACTCACTCATCTTCCAGAGAATGCAGAAACCATGAGATAAGACCTCTGTGCTCATGTGAGTTACAGCCAGGCTGTTCCATAAAAAGCTGCAGATAGCCATAGTTTGTGATAACAATGTGGTTTTTCAAGTCACCCTGAGATGGAGTTTGCTATTTGTCAAACAATTCCATTTTGATAAAATAAAAGTAAAAGCTGCCTACGTTATCTTTTGACACAACCAACAGTACCTGTGGGAGACACGGTTCTGTATTAAACAATTGATTCTACTGATATAAGCAAATTAGGTTTTTGTGACACAGGGAGGAGTTTTCTTTTTAGTTTAAAATGCTCCCCATTGAGAACTCCCACCAGGTGTGCTATGCTTTCTGAAGTCATTAATGTAGATCAAAGAATAATTAGGCTTTGGCAAGCATAAGGGGGTTTGATTAATCAGTCTGAACAGCATCCTTTTATCTCATAATCCCAACTGTTGAATCAGCGTGGCGTGGCCAGGCTGTAGAAAAGCACTCACACAATTGTTTTCCTCTTGCACAAAAGCATGGCATGAGGATGAAGCAGAATCCATCCTTTTGTTTCTTACCTTTCTCCAAACTGAGGACTAGGGACAAGTGTTTACAGCAAGTAACACATTCAGCACTGTACTGAATGGAGAGCGAAGCAGAACACCCAGTTCTTTGTGACTGATAGAGACCACCCCACCAGAGAGATGTGGAAAATCCATGTAGTACATTATCATTTGAGGACAGTCCTGTGCAATGAGAGGCTGGTTCTTGCTCCGGGCGTGTCAGAGAACACATCAGGGTTTTCTTGCTCACAGGAGTTTGTTTTACTTTTTGAAAGTTTTGTTTGCTCTTCATAGTCCATTTGTCCAAAGATTCATGTATTTTTGAAGACATCTATGCCATAGCTGTGTAAAAAGCCACCTCTGCTTGCAGGTGGCCTATCAGTTCCTGGGATATAAATGTTGATGAATGAAAAGGGGAGAAAGTCATTGGTGTTAACATGATCCTGTGCCTGTAGAACACCAGTAAGACTGTCTGATATAAATGTGATCAGGGTTTGGCCTACGGAGACCTCCTCTGGTTTAATTACCTGGCAAGCCCCAGAAATTTGCTATCAGCATTTTAAAATCCATTGATTAGATTAGTCAAGAGGGAAAGAATCTGACCAAAAAAATTTTTAATTGACTTTGCATGCTTCTGTTAAATAAGGGCACTCAGTCCTTCTCTGGGGAGAAGGCAACTACTCAGGTGTCTTTTTTGTCCATCCCCAGAGAGAGCAAGAAAGACCAGGTGCTTTAAATGTAAGGGGCTTTAACTGTACAAGCCACCCACCAGGCAAAAAGAAAAGGGGAAGACTCTTTTCCTTCTGCCTTTTCTCCTGGAATGATGCTACAGACAGAGCAACAGGGTGCAGGATGGAAAGGCTGGAGCAGCAGTCCATCCCAGGGCTGCTGTCAGGGCCCCTTATGGAGGAGAAACAAGGAAAGAAGATGTTACAGCAAGTAGGCAGCATTTTCCTAACAATATTTTACTGTTTGTCTTCTTCACTTACATCAACATTTCAGTGAGAAAACAAAGAAGCGTTTCCTTCCACCTAGCAGTAAAATATATCTCAAATAAAATGGGGGCAGTAATGCTTTTATTACCAAAGTATCTGCAGAACAAAGTGCTTACTTTCTCTTGCTTATTTCTAAATCATATCCACACTAACTGTTGCATCCGTTTTCTGCATCCCTGACTGTGTGAGAGAAACTTGGGGAGAAATTACCTCAATAATGTCTTCCTAATCTTCCTTGTTTACAGCACACTTTTTGTTCAAAGTCATTATGACAGTCATGGAAGGTTCTGAGTATGATGCAGTTATTGAATTTTAAATGAAAACTAAATTGGCTGTGGTAGAGGGGAAAAATATCTCATAACACAGTAATTTTTCCTCAGGGTACTGTTGCTACATTTTATTAGAAATAAGCAATTTTCACCATGTCTCCAAAATGTATAGTGCAGATAAATGTGAGATATTAATCTAAGGGAAAAAGGCTTTTACAAGTATTTAATGCCAAATGGCGGTTTAAAGTTTGCATGTCTTCTACATTTTGCTGGTGTGCAGCAGAAACTATTTACCCATTTCAGTGAAGTGAAACATATCTCAGTTCTCAGCATTGGTCAAAAGCCTCCTGTGGTATCAGTTAGATGGGATTTAATTGAAAGGTCTGGAGGTTTTTTCTGCTTGATTTGCACATTTGGGAAGCGAGGAACATTATCTGCATGTGGAAGATGTTAAGGTGCCCATGTGGCTGCTAAACAAAACTGTCTGCAGAGCAGGTATCCCTTTTCCCATTAGGATCCTCCAGCATCTCCCACTGCTCTGTCCCCACCAGCCCCAAAGTTTCCTTGGGGGTTCTGCTGGCAAGGATGCAAAGGGGAGGCTGTTTGAGAAGGTAAATATGGGGATGAAATAAAAAGCACCTTTGTCCCAGGGTTGCAGCCAGCTGGCAGGTGTTAGTTCCACAGGCTGGCTGTCAGCTGGCACATCTCTGCAGGGAATGGCTCATCCCCAGCACAGCTCAGGGGCTGCCAGGAGGGAGCTGGGAGCAGCCCACGGCCATGGGCAGCCCCCTGAGCCCTGGCCCTCTGGGCAGCTCCCTGCCAGGGCCTCTGGAGAGCAGATTCCTGCAGCTGCTCCTGCAGCATCCTCCCTTCAGCCATTCCCTTCTTAGCCAGCAGCACTGGTGCCCTGGTTTTATGGCTAGGATTTGCTTCATTCCTTGGGCAGTTCTCAAGTAAGGCTGAAAACAAGAGCAATATTCCAATCAGTGTTGGGTGAATTCTCATTAACCAGTATCAGTTCTTGCTCAGCTTCAGCTCCAGTTACAGTTTGTCAAACAGGGAGTGGATGTGAATTAATTGTGGCAGAGGAAGGGGTGTATTTCAGTAGCTGCAAAGTACAAATTAGTATGGAAAATTCATCCACATATACTTGGTGGAGTCCATAAAGTCACAGTTTTACTCATCCTGGCTCTGAGCTGCAGCTGTCACCAGCCCAGAACATTGTCCTTGTGCCCATCTCTTGTGCTTTTGTCTCCTGTTTGCTCCATGGCTGTAGCTCACACTGAAAACCTAAACACAGAGTAGGGTAAGAGGTTCAGTTTGATCAGAACAGGTGGGTTTGACACAGGATGGGTTATGGAGAAATCATGGTTTGTTTGGCCTCAGGTTACTTTGGCCTTTGGGAAGTAAAACGTGCCAAGACAGAGTCCAACATGAGCGTTAGAGGCATGTTCAAGAGAGTGCAGATAAAGGATTCTGTAAGATCCTCACAAACTGGTGCCATTCTCAGAAAATCTGGTTTGGAGGTTGAATTTTCACACTTCTGCCAGGATGCTAAAATAGAAATTCCAGGGAGGTTTACAAGCAAACTCACAGCAAACCTCACACTAAATAAGCTAATTCGATTTATCAGTCCTAGTCGGGTGCTGGGATGAGAGAACATTTAGAACTGAATATAAATCTCTTTCCAGATTAATCACAAGCTGTTATATTTTTATGATTTACTGGTGTTGTTTATGACTAACATTTATGGAAGATAACTAGTAGAGTTTCAATAAAAGCTTTGCACCTAAAACTAAGATTATAACAATTTTAGGGGTAATTGGGTAACCGTTGAATTCAAAAGCTGATAAATACAGGGAGTTTTGCAAAACTGTTTATTGCCTACTGACTTAATGGCAGGTTAGACTGCCAGATGCATCGCTCTGTGATGAATGTATAGCTTGCTAAAAATAATGTTGTTGTTCATCAGCTGAAATATATGGCAGTCTATGAGCAAATGAAAGGGGTCCTCTCCAATTTCAAATCAAATCAGTTGTGAAAAGCATTTCCTAATTAACAAGCCTTCATTTTACAGCAAATAACAAAATCCCTTGTAGTATACTTTTCACTCTTCAGTTTGTTGGTTTGTTTTTTGGGTTTTTTTGTAAATATGCCATCATGTTGCCATTGATTGCTTTGCTTCCCATGTTGTCTGTTTGGGCTTCACAAACTGAAATGGGAGAGGTGTATATTAAGGAAAATGATGAAAAAATTATGTGTACCTCACTATATGATCTGTGAGCTGTCTACAAAGGCGGAAAGGAAAGACAACACTACAACCATCATGTCTAAAGAGTTTTACAGTAATCTGCATCAGCCTAGAAAAATATTTATAGTAAATAGATT
>JANPWX010000125.1:167445-182610 GCA_024734555.1 Trochalopteron elliotii | reverse complement strand
CCCCCCGCCCCCCGCCTCCATCCCCAAAATCCCGCGGCCACACGAGCGGCTCATTTTTCACCGCCTTTCCAGCCTGCTCTCGGCTCCGGCTCCACGCAGGAGCCAGCCGGGCAGACTCACCAATATTTTCATAATTAACTGACCCAGAATGTTCATAATTTGTAAACACAGTAAAAGAGCCGGGAGACAGAGGGGCAGCGTGTGTGTGACGGGCAGGGGGAGGGAGGGAGGGGGACGTTTCCTCAGGCAATTCACGTTGGATTCAGGAAATCTGGGAAGGTGCCCGCTGCCGTTAAGTGATCGGGCTCACGGCTCAAAGCGATTTTTCTTGAAGTGTCACCGCTGCACACAACCACCATGTGTTCTTTCTTGGCTCCGCTTCCCGCGCTGATGCTCCAAGGCTGCTCCAGCCTGCCCGCTTTGCATCCATTTGCTCCGGCAGGGAACGGGACAAAACTGGGGTTTGATGCCTGTGCTCCTCCTCCTCCTCCTCCTCCTCCTCTCGCTTCCACCAGAAGGGGCCCTCCCGGTTTTTTTGGGATTTGGACAGAACTGCTGGGAGCTAATGGACAGCAAGGGCTAGGATGTGTGTCTCTGTGCAGGAGACAGAGGCTGGGAGAGGAAAAGGAATAAAAAACGTCAGGAGCAATCCAAACTGTGTTTGCCAGACTCGGCTGATGTGCCAGCTCCAGACTCCAACCCCGACTGGGCTTCTGTGCTTGAGCTCTGGATGCTTCATTTCCCAGGACTGGGACCCCTGGAACTGGGAGAGGTGGATTCCCCAGGGCTGGGAGCAATCTGGGCACAAGCAGTGTCGTATCTGCAGGGTGGAACTCAGTCCCAGCATGCAGAAAGGGGACAATAATTTGGTGCTGTTTAACACGGGGATGATTTAATCCTTGCCACCAGCTGGGGTGTAGCTGGGGAAGCCCCCCAAGCACTGCCCACCTCATCTGTGGCTCACTTTGGGTGATTTGATGTCATCCTGACCCGGGGCTGCACAGGGACAAAAATAAAACCCAGCTCCATTTACAGAGCTGAGCTCAATTTCAACTCCCAGCAAAAAAATAAACCCCAAATAAATCCCTAAAAGAATTTAAAATCTAGTAATTCTGAGAATTCCTGTGACTGCCAGCATTTCTGTAGGGCACAGGGTGGTGATTTAATCTTGGAAGAGGCAGCTGGGATGGCTGGATCCAGAGCCACATCCATCCTGCCCCTGGTGCAGTGCTGGGACAGCTTCCAGCCCATCCATCACCTTCCTCTTCCTCACCTCGGGCTCCTCCTCTGCCAGCATGGCTGGGCACAGGCCTGTGGGCACAGCAATATTCACTTTGTCCTGATTCTGGATTTCTGATCAAAACTAAAGGATCTTCTTTTAATTTTCCCTATGTGTACCGATGTAAAATGGCACTCAAGAATATATCTGCTGGCAGATGGATATTTGGCATTTCTCAGAAGATGGGAAGTATTTGGTGAGACCTCTTTGCTATAATTGCAAGGGATGCAAATATAATTGCAGGGATGCAGCAGCACGAGGTTGAAGTGGCCATGGATCTGTGCATGGAGAGGTGTGAGGTGCTGGGGGCTGAGATAAGCTAAAAGTCACCTGTGCTGACCTCTTGGAGGGGGGAAATGCTCTGGAGGGGCCCAGAGCCAGCCAGCCCATGTTGGACCAGGCAACACCATCTCTCCTGCTGCATTTTGTTGGGTTTTGTGCAGAATGTTGTTCTCCTGGGCAGGAGACATCAGGACAGCCTTGGAGACTCATTCTGGTACATGTGAATTCCTCTGTCACCAAAGTGATGCTGCCCTGCTGTTCTGTTTCTGGGCTCACCTGGATTTTCCTTCGTTCAACCTTACCAGAAAGTTCCTTTTTGTGTGTTTTAGGTCTCAGCTCGTTGTTACAGCTGCACCTGAAGCCTTTCCCTCAATGCTCAGCTGGCGTGTGTCCACCTCCACCCGCAGTGGTTTTGTTCATTCTCAGAATGGTGCTGAACTCCTGATTCATGGCTACATCCCAACCCTGGAAGCCTTTCACTCCAACCCCCCGAGCTGCCCCACCACCAGCACTCCAGCAGAGCTGCAGAAATGAGGTGCTTTGAGTAATTCCAGCCCCATTTTGGGGGAACAGAGGAGGAGAACACAGTCCTCAACCCGTTTCTCTGTCAGATCTTCCTGTGTGCTCATTGCCAACACCCTGCAGGGATGAGGCTCCTCACGGAGCTGTCCAGGGGAGCTGAGCAGCATCCCAGTGATGCCTCTTTGGGGCTACCTACAAACAGAAGCCAGACAAAATTAAGGGAATAAAAAGCAGTTCTATTTATGGAAGGGCCTTCAGATACATTTAGGGCAGATGAAGCCCACCCAAAATGGACAACAGGTCACGGGTTTTCACATTTTGATAAGTTTGGTTGATTTGCATATTGGGGGTAAATCTTCCAATTCCAGCTTCAGGTAATGAAGTCATTTACCCCAAGTTTGCTCCCAGCAACTCATTTTGTTTTATATTTCTTGGGGCCTGAGGCAGTGAGGTGTCCTTGATCCCCAGCCCTGGAGAGGAATTGTTGTGTCTGCCCAACATGGGGAACCAGCAGCTCACACTTTGTGAGGAGTTTGGAGTTCTACACTAAAGACCTGCAGGATTACAAATAGATGAAAAATATAAAAGCTAAAATCCTAAAGGCATCACCAGAGGCTGTGGGGTAGCCCTGAGCTGGGTGTGCAGTGTGGAGACATTCAGGGCAGATGAAGCCCACCCAAAACGGGTGATGGTCATGGGTTTCAGACTTTAATAAGTTTGGTCCATTTGCATTTTGGGGGTTCATTTGCCAATTACAGTTTCAGCTATTGAAGGCATTTACCCCAAGTTTGCTCCCCCCAACTCATTTTGTTTTGTATTTCTTGGGGCCTGAGGCAGTGAGGTGTCCTTGACCCCCAGGCCTGGACAGGAACTGCGTTTGACCAAAATGGGGAAGCAGCAGCTCACACTGTGTGTGGAATTTAGAGTCCTACACTAAAGAACTGCAGGATTAGGAATACATGAGAAGTATAAAAAATAAAATAAAGAAGGCCTCCCCGGAGGCTGTGGGTGTGCGGCGAGGAGGGGAGGCCGCGCCCCGCGCTCTCCGGGCCGGCCCCGGGCCAGCCCCAGCCCGTGGAGCTGCATTGCCGTGGCTCGGGGCCCAAAGCAATAATTCCCGTGGAGAGGAGCCATGTTAACATGGCCATAAAGCTTCCAGGCTGGAATAGCTTCCCCAGCAGCCCGGCAGCACCCACACACCGACACCTCACACCCTCAGGCCTCCTCTTGGTGCTCTTCCTCCCTTTACAACCCAAATTTCAGCTCAGGCAAAAAAACCCTCCCAGCAAAAAATCCTCCCGGGTTTGCTCCTGAGCTTGGCGTGTCCCAATGTTGGGATAAAAAGCTGCCCCTTGTGGGATTCTCTGTCCCAAACTTGGATTTTGAGTCCTCATTCCTCCTTTCCCTCCTTCTGCACACACAAACTCTGGCCTGCTTTTGAAAGCAACCTGGAGTAATTTGCCCAAATTATAGCGGGGAACACGGCGTCCTGTTTTCTGCTGATTGTTTTTTTTTTCTTTTTTTACCCCCCATTAAATGAAAGATAAATGACAGATAATCCCTCACTCATCCCCATCCACCTCCCTGAGAGCCCCACAATCAAATCCTATCGAGGCATCCAAGGTATGTGGTGCTGAGGAAAAGTGCTTGTCAGGAAGGCACGGAGAACAAAGGGTACCTGGAGGTTAGGAAATATTTTTCCTGGGTTCTGTAAGCTGTGGTTTCCTCTTTTGGGGGTGTCAGAGACTTTCAGACACCCGGCCAAACAAGGGAGTGATTAGCAGAGAGCTCCCCGGGTCCGGGGTATTGTTGTAGGGATGGTTTTAATACACCCACAGCTCTTGGCACTGACGCTGCTCCTCTGACTCCAGGAAATCTTGAACTGTTTATTGATTCTAAGGCAAGAAATAGAACATTGAGATGGAGCTAATTGGCCGGAGACATCAGCTGCAAGTCACCCAAATAAATATTTCCATTAATCGAGACCCGGCTTTTGGGGGAGGAAGGAGCAGCCTGGTTCAGGAGCGAGAATTTCTTGCAAATCTCCATTTTCTTGTTTGTTTTTCCATGGGCAGACCCTTAAGTGCTGGCTTGGCTGAAGATGTCACAACACCAGACCAGGTGCCTAAGTCCTAATTTGGCCTGGACTAAGTCTGGCCTTGCTAGGAGAGGGCTTGTTGGTCTGCCTGGGGTATTTCAGTGTTCCGGTGCAGATATTTCTGGGTTCCAGTGCAGATATTTCAGTGTTCCAATGCACATATTTCAGTGTGTCAGTGCAAATATATCAGTGTTCCAGTGCAGATATTTCAGGGTTCCAATGCAGATATTTCAGTGCTCCAATACAGATATTTCAGGGTTTCAGTGCAGATATTTCAGTGTTTCAGTGCAGATATTTCAGTGTTTCAGTGCAGATATTTCAGGGTTTCAGTGCAGATATTTCAGTGTTTCAGTGCAGATATTTCGGGGTTTCAATGCAGATATTTCAGGATTTCAGTGCAGATATTTCAGTGTTTCAGTGCAGATATTTCAGGGTTTCAGTGCAAATATTTCAGAGTTTCAGTGCAAATATTTCAGTTTTTTTTTCCTGCAGAGACTTCTAGGCCTGGCTGCTCCTTGTGCCTGTGGATGCTCCTTAGGGACAGAGGGGTTGGATGTCCCTCAGATCCCTAAATTGGGTGCTCCAGTCCTGAGAGAGCCACAAAATCCCTCGAGAACATGCTCTCCTTTGTTAATTTTTAATTAATTTTTAATTATTTTAAAATTAATTTAAAATTATTTTTAAATTATTTTTATTTATTTTTAATTAATTTTTAATTTACTTTTAATATTAAATTTTTAAGATTATTTTTAAAGTCTAAGTTTGAAGTTTTAAATTTTAAGTTCTAATTTTTAAGTTTTAATTTTTCACTTTCAAGTTTTCAATTTTAAGTTCGAATTTTACGCCCTAGTTTTTAAGTTTTAACATTTAATTTTCCCCCTTTTCACCCTCACAAATACCCACGGGCTGCTGCTTTGAGCCATCCAAGTTTCCTGCAAGAGGCCGACTGGATCCCGAGCTTTTCTGAGGAGAAAGAATCCCATTAAAAATTAAAGAATCCCAATAAAAAAATTGCTTTTTATTGAGAACACGCTGGAAAAATGATGCTGGAGGGAACTGAGTCCCTCTGTCCCTCTCACTTGTCAGGGGCTGGGGAGGATGGAGCTGCTCCAAAGCACTCGGAAGAGAAATGGGAATAAAAGCAGAGCAATATTGATCAAATTTCAGCCTCTGCAGCAGCAAGGGCTGGGCTCCACGCATGAAAGCTCCTGCACTGCACAGAAACTCTCTGCTGGCTGAAGTGTCCCCTTTTTATTCGGATTTTTTTTTTTCTCCTATTTTTCTAATTAAAAAGGACTCCTCTCTTCGCCGCCTCTCGTTTTACAGCAAATTAGATCTGAAATCAGAGCTGCTTCCCCTGCTTTGCCTGAGCTCCACTGACAGCCTACCATGGAGAAACATTTTGTTTGGGCCTTGCAGAGGGGGCAGGAGCCAAGAACAGTTGGAAATACTCTGGAAATGATGGAGAAACTCTGGTGCTGCTGCAGCCAGAGGAGCGGGACATGGCACAGGGAGGGAGCAGAGCTGGGGATGGTGGGGGAGAAATGCCCCAGGAGTGCAGTGCTGGCCACTCACACAAGCAGAATTTATGCTTTTCCAGGCTGGAAAAAACCAGATTTATGTCTTGCTGCTTTGCCGTGGAATATCAGGCAGGTAAATAAAAGTCTTCGTGCCCAACATCCCACTGGAAGGTGAAAAAATGAGGATTTTGATACAAAGAGATGGGTCTTTCCAAGGAATAACCCCTCAGTCCTGTCCTGCCCAGCCTCAAAATCTTCATCTTCTCCAGAGGAAAGGTTTGACTGACCCCAGAGGAGATGGAGCCTGGGAATTCTGCAGAGCAGCCCTGCCAGGATTAAAAACTGAGCCCATCTCCACGTGTGTTATGGGCAGGGTGGAAAAACATCACTGCATCTCTTCAGGAGTCTCGGGAAAGCTCCAGAGCTGGGGAAATATTCTTAAATGCAACGAGTTCATGGAATAAAGGAAAAAATATATCTCATTTTGCTGCTTCTGAGCCCTGGGATGTTCTGGGCTGGGCTGCAGGAGCAGGGCCTTGATGGTGCTGCTCCTTCCTCAAACTTCTTGCCTTGCAAATGGACAAAATCCTCTTTTTGCTGTTTCCCAACCATGAGTTCTGCTGAGCTGGGCTGCAGGAGCAGGACCGTGGTGCTTCCACTCCTTCCTCAAACTTCTTGCCCTACAAAAGGATGAAAATCCTCCCTTTTTGCTGCTTCTGAGCCCTGGGATGTGCTGAGCTGGGCTGCAGGAGCAGGGCCTTGATGGTGCTACTCCTTCCTCAAACTTCTTGCCTTGCAAAAGGAAAAAAAAAATCTCATTTTGCTGCTTCCCAGCCCTGGGATGTGCTGGGCTGGGCTGAAGGAGCAGGGCCTTGGTGGTGCCATTCCTTCCTCAAATTTCTTAACTTGCAAAAGGAAAAAAAAAAATCTCATTTTGCTGCTTCTGAGCCCTGGGATGTGCTGAGCAGCCAGGCTGGGCTGCAGCACTCCCCCAGGGCCCTGCTGAACCCCTCCAACATGCCCAAATCAAACAGCAGCAAGAGCAGGAACAAGAACAAACAGCTGGTTGTGCTCTCCCGGAGGGGGAAAGAGGTCCCCAAATGCCTGGGCAGAAATAACCACCCCCCAAAAAAATCAAAATTACAATAAACAAAGGCCATAATGTGCTTGTACAAAAAAACCTACCACTTAATCCCATCTGTCCATAACACAGCTGCACTGCAGGGACTGCTCAGCATCTCTCTGGATTTTCCTGGGTGTGTGGAGTTCCACGGGGCGATTTTGGGACGTGGCTCCCCCGTGCCTGCCCCGTGTTTGCTTTGCTCTTGACCCTCACCACTCCTGTCTTGCTGCTGTTGCAAAACTGACCCGTGGGCTGGAGCCCAAAGAAACGGGAACTGCTCTTTGCCTTTGAGATTCTGGAAAAATAATAATAAAAAAAAAGCCCCTTTCCTGCTTCCTGTTTGCCCTCTCGGCGGTGTTTCCAAAACAAAATCTCTGCTGCCTTGGGAAAACACGGAGCCACGCTGAGCAGGAATGCAGGCTGCAGCTCCAGTGGCACAGCCAGGGCAACCCCACAGAGGAAAGTGCTTCTGAACCAAGGTTGGAGGCCGAAATTTTATTTTTATCCATGGAAAAAATGGATAAAAATAAAAGGCTTTAGGTGCCTTTTGGGTGTAGGTGGGAGGTTGGAGCTCACCAGGCTTTGGCACTTGTCTCCTGCTGGCCACTCCAACAGGAGTGAGAGGGACGTGGCCCTTCCCAAAGGATTTTCAGGACCAAAAGAAGTGCAGGTTTTTCCAAGGAATGTGCCTGGAGCTTGAGGATCAGCAGTTCTGCCCCACGTTTAGAAGGAGCCTCTGCTGAGCCCAGCAGAGCAAAGGGGTGAAGACTGATGATCAACTAAAACAAAAATAATTCCATAAATCCCAAAAGGAACCAGACCAATCCCAAAATCCCAACAGTGAAACTTAGAGGAATTTTCAGTAGGATCACTAATGTTGTCCATCCAGGAATTCCAACCCAGCCATGAGAGATCTGAGTGAAATAATGAGAATATTTCATCTCTTTTTATCCAGAATTATCCTTCTCTGGATGGTTCTTTCTCTCCAGCCTTTCAAGGTTAACTCCAAATATTTCAGAGCATTCCCTACTTTATTTTCAGTGGGTGCTTGGCCTTTCTCTGTGTGTTTGACTCCAGCAGGGAGGGAACAGCCACAAGTCCTTGTAAAACCTCCGTGAGAGCACCAATGCTCTGCCACTTCTTCTGCTGATGAGGCTGGGGGTAATTAAAACACAACTGGAGTAATTTACTGGGCTATCCACTCATCCTACAGGTTCTGTGCTCCAAAAGAAGCCCAAATCCCTGCTGAGATGAAGAGAAGTGACAATATGGGGAGGTGAGGAATGGGGAGGAGGTGAAGCTCCATCAGCAGCTCCCAGCACAGACAAGGCAGGCAGTGAACAGAGCACTTGGGAGGAAAATTTCCCAATTTTATCCATCCAGGGTTCCTGGAGAGCCCAGACAGCTCCCACCAACAGAGGGGTTGAAGGAAACATCATGGACATTATTCCCATCATTCTCCAGCAGCTGGAGCCTTGGAGTTTTCACAACTCTCTGATTCTTTTATCCCATTTTATCCCATTTTTCCTTTTCCCAGTTGGCAAAAGCTGGGTTTGTTCCTGGGGCAGTAAATTTCCAACCCTGAGCTGCTGAGGATCCTTTCAGCTGCCTCTGGATCCCCCTTCCTCGGTGCCTCCCACTTCTTAATGATCTTTTGTCACTCATTAGCTTTGTTCATTAGCTGAGAATCTTTAATTTAGCTGGCACAGAGAGGTGGAGATAAGGAAGGAATATCAGGGCTGCCATCTGGGCAGGGAGGAGACAAGTCAGCTGGAGCTGCCTGGGCTTTGGGGTGGCTCAGAAAATGGGAATTTCAGACACCTGGGCTGTGCAAGCTGTGCATGGACTTGTCTGGCAGCTCCCCTGGGTGCCAGGTGAAAGTTCCCTGGGTGCAGCAGAGATCTGCTGGGGATGGTTCATAAAGGCAAAGAGAAAACCTGGGTACACTTCAAACAGCCAGCCAGGCCTCAATATTCTTCCTTAACCCCGTGGCAGCTTATCAGGAACACTTTATTCTGCAGTTTCAGGAAGGGGTTTGGCTGGTTTTGTTTTCCTGGGATCGTTTTTATTTTTGTCCCCACTCCAATCTCTCTTTCCCAAGCAGGGATCCTCTGCAATTACAGCGTCACTCATCGTTTCCCATATTGCCTGCATTGCATCACTGGGGCTGGCAGCTGGGCTGGAAGGCAAAAATGTCATTTTAGCTCAGCTCAAATGCTCCCAGAGATTTTTCTAGGGCAGGCACCAGAGTGCTACAAATGAATCTGGTCTAAAATATGTATTTGTTACAAAAAAATTAAAGCCTTGCAGCTTTTAAAGGATTTCTCCCTGTGAACTCTGGGATGAATCTTCTCCTCCTTCTCCTTCTCCTTCTCCTTCTCCTTCTCCTTCTCCTTCTCCTTCTCCTTCTCCTTCTCCTTCTCCTTCTCCTTCCCTCCCAAAATTCCAACACCCTTTCCCATCTCACTTTTATCAATCTGAAATATCCTCCCTGATGACTTCACAACCTCCCCCTTCCATTTTCAGAAGTCAGTTATGACCATTTCCCTTCCAGCTGTGGTGTTTTATGCAGAAAATGAGGATTATTTTACCTCCCCAGGAGCTGGGGGATGCTGCTATCTGAGCTTCTCTGGCTCTGTCTTTTCCAGCTGTGAAATCCCCACTGGATTTCTGAACACTTTTTCTCTCCTCACCTGATATTCTCATTTTTGGAGCACCTCCTGAGGCCAAAGGGAAGCTCCCTGGTCATTCCTGGCCCTGGAGATCCCACCTGGCTGATCCAGGCTCATTCCCTGAGCTCAGGTGAGCCTGTCCTGGAGCACCCCAGGTATCCTCTGTATGCCTTAATATCGACTGAGGAGCAAAGCAGAGACTCAATCCCTGTTTATTTTGAAATAATCCCTGGAAACACACCATGATAGCAACTCCAGGAACTCCTTGCCTCTCCTTTTGGCAGTTGCAGCTCTTCTTGAAATAAACAGGTAACTTACAGGCCTCGGGGGGATCTTAAAAACCACTTGTCCCTCAATCATTTTTCCACTTCCCAGCTCCTGCCCGGCACAAAGAGCCTGCAATGTTATTTATGTTCCTGCAGACTTGGCAGGGCTCATAATGGGGCGTGTTTTTTGGGGCTGGGGGGAAGGAAGGGGCAGAAATTTCCACTCATTTGGTATAATTATGATATAGAAAATATTTGGAGATGGTGTTTTTTGGGCTGTGCTGCTCGGGGCTGGCTCCTACGTGAGCCTGACACGTTTGCCCCCCTGCCTGGGGGATGTTTACACCCTGCTTGGTGGCTTTGGGGTGACATCATTTGGGGCAAGAAGTGGCATTTTTGGGGCTGCTCTTCATCAGCTGGTTTGGCTGGGATTCCCTCTGCCACAAACAAAACAAACCATGAAAGAAAGGAGCCCCCCTGAACCTCCTCAGCTCATCCACGGGCAGGCTTTGGTTGGGTTTTTTTTTTTTAATAAAATTTTGTCCTGGTTTCTCTTTTTTGGGGTGGTCAGTGGTGAAAATCACTGGGGGAAATCTGGAGGGTTCCCTGGAGTGGCCAAATTTCAATCAAATTGACATCTTGCTGAGTGTGCAGCCTGGCTGGGTGGTTTTGGTGACTGCTGCTGCCTTTTCCTGCCTCTTGGACCATAAATGTCCTCACAGTGGGAGAAATGAGGTGTCCTGGGAGGTCCAGGATTCCCCACCTGGCACTGCAAAGGGAAAAGGGAAGTCCTGGGAGCTGCTGAAACTCCCAAACACACTTCTCCAGGTGCTGGGATATCCTGAGCATCCTTCTGCAGGTCCTGATCAGCTTCTACCTCAACTTATTGCTGATCCTGATTTACCTCAGGGTGGGGAAATGGGTTCCAAGCTGAGGCAGCTCCATCCAGGACAGACTGAAGTTTCCTTCCAAAATGAAGCCCCTTCTTTCCTTTTTATCCCTAAACCTCTCCCAATTCCTGTTTCCCCTCCCCAGCCTAAATAATTGCTTTTTTTCTGCCTCCCAGCCACGGGCAGAAAAGCCCTGTAGAAGCTGAGGCGAGGCAGACAGATTTCAATTAGCAATGCCCACAGACCCCGACCATCTGATTGAACCCATAAAAATAATATCTTTCCACCTCAGCAGCTCCCCTAAATTAAAATAAACACTTCCAGCCTTGACTTTTTTTTTTTTTTAATTTTTTTTTTTTATTATTGTAATCATCCCAAATCGGTGGCTCCAGCCTCCCTCGCTGGCTTCTGTAAAAATAATTCCATTTTCCTGCTGAAAACCAAAGCGTCTTTATCCAGCCCTGAGTGCTGCTCTGGATTACCCAGAGCAATTACAAACAGGCTTGGGATGCTTTGATGCCAGAAATTCCAGCAGGATCTGCTTATTCTGATCCCAGGAATCAGGTGTGTGGCAGTGGGGTTATTGAGAATATCCTATATATATTTATAAAAAAAATATAAAAATATATATAAAATATATATTAATATATATATTAATATATGTTCATATATATATATATATATATATAATAATATTCCTATATAGGGAATATCCTGAGCTGGATGGGATCATCGAGCCCTGCACAGGACATCCCAAAACTCCCACCCTGTGCAACCCCAAATCTTCCTGATTATGGCAAAAATTCTGATCTGAACAGTCACATTTGAGAAAAAAAACTTGGGAAAAAATGAAAATTCCTTGTCCCACTCCAGTGCTCTCAGGACACTGAGCATCGGTGCCTTATTTTAACGCTGGAAATGGATCTTTTCCTGCTGGAATTCAGTCACAGAACTGGCCTGAGCTGGAGGAAAGGGAGATTTTTGGGATGCATCTCCCCAGGTTATTTAACTTAGGGGTTGGTGTAACCCTAAATTGATCCTGTAGATGGAATAAAAGGAATATTTGGGCTCTGGAGAGGCTGGCATCTCCTGGATGGAGCACCACAGGCAGCCCTGGGGAAAGGAATCATGAGGAAAAGTGTCCTGGAGCAGAAGCTAAAGATAAAAAAAATAAAATATCACTAAAAATATCATTTTGGGCTCCATTTGAAATATTGCCACACAAATTAAAACAAAAGAGCACCACCAAAAGCGAACAGAAAAAGCCCAGGGAACTGCCCTTCTTTGCTTTTTTATCTCGACTTTTACTGTTTCAAAATGTATCCTCAGTGTCAAAGGCTGGAGGAGAAAACCAGGATAAGAAAAATTCTTTTCTTAACTATTTCGATTTTTTTCCCCCCCCTCAAAGTTTACTCCAGGAGAAGGGAATTTAGCAAATGCTCCAACCTGAAAATGTGGAGGAATATTTTGAATTTCTGAAATATGGATGCAAATCCTTTTTTTTTTCCGCTTAACCTCCACCTCTACAAACCAGATCCTTAATCAAGAGCCAAGGTTTTCCTTCAGAACAGGATAAATTTGGATCACAGGGATATTTTGCCTGGATATGTTGAAGTTGCAGTGTTGTTTTCACCCCAGCGCAGGAGCAGGTTGTTCCTGCCCTCTCTTTCCTGCTTTGCTGTCCCTTTATCCTGGGAATTTCATCCAGAGCAGCCTTCCCATGAGTTTTTTCCTGGGAGTGGGAGGATAATCCAGCAAACAGAATCTGCAAAAATGTTTCTTTGCAGGGTTTGGTTGTGATCAGTGATTCCCCACCCAGCCCAGGCTCTTATCACCTGCCCTTGACATCCCCAAGCTCTGCTGGCCGAGGGGTGGATTTAGGGAACGTTGGAAGAAATTTTCAAATCCTTCCTGGAACTGGAGTGACACCTTGGGAAGGCTGAGCTGGAACAGAGACTGGGCAGAGCTGGAGAATAAAGCAGAGATTTATTCAAAGGCCTCCAGGATCCACCTTGGGCAGGACAAGAGCCTGGCCAGGGCTACAGCCAAGGGGGACCCAAAATGGTCCCAAAATGGACAAAGGGTCACCAGGTCTGACCCTTGGATAAGTTTGGGTCCATTTGCACCTTGGGGTTGAATTGTCCAATTGCAGCTGCAGCTTGTGAGGTCCCCATCCTTGTTGTTCCTCCCTTCAGCCCCCCTTGTTTGTGCCTTTGGGCCTGAAAGTTGTCCTTGGTGTCCATTTGGGGAAGGATTTGTTTTGTGTCCCTGCTGTGTGCAGAGCTGAGTGACACTGACTGTGAGCTCAGAGCTGCACCCCTGGGCAGCACAGGATGTGAAATACAGCAAAGATAAAACTCCAGGCATCAGGAGCATGTCTTGCAGGCTGCTGCTGGTGTGAGGATTTAAGGGGGTTTTTATTGTTGCTGATATTGCTGAGCTGCACGGGACAGGGTGGGAAGAGCCCTGTGTTGATGCTGGATTCACCCAGGAATAATCCCAGAGCTTTTATGGGGCTTTGCTACTGAGCAGGACCACGGCAAAAGGGACTTTTCTCCCCTTTGGTTTCCACTGGAACCAAAAGGAAAGATCCCTGAGCTGTGGGCTGGGGCTCTGAGCTGAGCCCAGGAGCTTCCTGGCTGTGCAGGAACTGGCTCCGTGCAGATGGACAGATAAACTCCCCATTCCTCGGGGAGGAATTCCTCTCCCGAATTCCCAGTGCCCCGAGCAGGAGGAAGAGCCGGGAGCCTGATGTGATCAGGCTCATTCATCTCCCTTTACTCACACCCTGCCAGCCCTCCCTGCTCCGGAGCACGGCAGGGCCCAGCACAGTGAGATCCCGTTTTTATCTGGGTTCAGGGATCTCTCCTTATTTATTTAAACCTCTGCTGCCTCCAGCCTCAGTAACGATGCTGCTGCCCTCAGCATCACGGCCCCTGCCAACAACAACAAGCTCCATTTAGTCTGCTACAGCTTCCTACAGAGAATTGTTTTCTCACTTTACTCCTGATCCTCAACCCTTTCAAAACAGGCAAAGCCTAAAAATTATCCCCAACAGGCTTTTGCATTCATCCACTTTGAAACAAAGTCTTTACACATGTTTGTTCTGCAGGGTCCCACTGATTTTGCCCTTTGCAAACCTTTCTCCCATTGCTTCTCTCCAAGCCTTTTCCTCCCAGGACTTCTATATCTGGATGTGAAAGGCTGGAAGGGGACAGAGACAAAAAAAAAAAAAAAAAAAAAAACAAACCAAAACAAAACAAAAAAAACCAACAGAAAAAAAAATCCAATGTATTTCTTTTATTTGATTCCCAGTTCCTTATTTATGCATCTACACACACACAGATGCTGTGTTCTAATCCTACAATAATTGGCTCTGGAAAAGCCAGGAGCTCATAATAATAATATTGTGAATCAAAAGAGCTGCTGGAATGATGAGGCAATTAATGCTGAGTGCATGGGCACCCCAGCAGTGCCAGGGAGGGAAAAATCATCCCCTGTGCCTGCTCCTGTCTTCAGACCCCCAAACTGGCAGCCAGACCAGGCCATTCCACTCCTATTTCCTTCCAGGCAGGCACAGGGAAGGTCCTGCTGGCTCTGTGGGAGTGGGGGAACAGGGAATGTTGGTAAATAAACCATATGTGAAGAGTTAATTCCGAATTCCTGATGGATTCCTGATTCCTGGCACTGCCTTCTTCCTCGACAGCCACCTGGCCACGAGCAGCCTGGAGGAGACACAGGCTGAGGTGGTTCCATGCAAGGAGCTCAGCAATTCCTGCCCTGGGCTGTTCCCAGCCTGGAACAGGGAACTCAGAGCTGTCAAAAACCCCCCAAAAACTTTTGTGTCTTTGGTTTTGCTCACTTTTCTCCCTAAGCCTGGCTCTGCTGGGAGCAGTGCAGACTGGGAGGACTCTGTGGTGGCTTTGTGCTCTCCAGGATCCCTCTCTCCACCAATCCCAGAGGGAAAATCCCCAAAAAGGCAGCTCTGCCTGCAGGTCACTGCTTTCTACCAAGGTGTGAAGGGGAAATCTGTGTCCTGACCAGCCCTCACTGGGATTTGCTGAAGGAAAAATGCTCCTTCAGGGGGTCATGGTTGAAAATGCTCCCTCAGGAGGAGGGCATGGCTGCAGTGGGACAGCCCCTGTGTTGGCAGCAGCTCTGGCTGAGCCCCCTGGAGCTCCTCTGCGTCCCTCAGGTGCAGAATTCCCAATGGTTTTGGTGTCTCCAGCTGCTCTGGAGACAGTCACCGTGTCACCCCTCAGTCACCGTGAGCATTTTGGGAATGTCACTTTTGGGGACACGTCCCTGCCACGAGTGCAGCAGCTCAGGCACAGGATGTGATTTCAGGGCTGGGCTGGAGCTGATCTCAGCTCCTGCTGCTGACAGGGAAGCTCCTGCCCTGCCTCCCTCAGCTCAGCTCAGCTCAGCTCAGCCCAGCTCAGCTCAGCTCAGCCCAGCTCAGCTCAGCTCAGCTCAGCTCAGCTCAGCTCAGCTCAGCTCAGCTCAGCTCAGC
>JANPWX010000125.1:89539-167437 GCA_024734555.1 Trochalopteron elliotii | reverse complement strand
GCTCAGCTCAGCTCAGCTCAGCTCAGCTCAGCTCAGCTCAGCTCAGCTCAGCCCAGCCCGGCTCAGCTCAGCTCAGCCCAGCCCAGCCCAGCCCAGCTCAGCTCAGCTCAGCCCAGCTCAGCTCAGCCCAGCTCAGCTCAGCACAGCTCAGCCCAGCCCAGCTCAGCTCAGCTGCTCCAGGAGCACGGCCAGGCCTGGGAGCTCATCCAGCCCAATGCCAAGCCCCTTCCCTGGGAGGCTGCAGCAGAGGAAGCTCTTTGGGATCCTCTGGATCTCAACAACACGATCCCATGGCCATCCCTTTTCACATTTTGGACAGCAGAGAATGTCATTGTTATTTCTGTGTGTGATATTTGTGCTCTCAGACAGAATGGGAGGAGTCCTCTCCAACCTTCTGCCCCTTTCACACAACCTCCAGAATCTCCACATCTCACTGGAGGCACCAAAAAAGCTGAAAATTGAGTTTTTCACACTGGAGCAGCACATCCATGATCCTGAACTGTCCCAAAACTCCAAACAGACAAGATCAAGTACGTTTACCTCACTTCTCACAAGCCTCCCTCCCTGGCTGCTGTGGGTGAACAATTTGCCTGCTCACATGGGAAGCAGAACTGGTGCTGTGGCTCATTCTTAACTCCTGATAAACTGTGTCAATACCCCAATCAACACTGGAGTATCGATTTTGGAAAATCAGACATTTAACAGTGACTGTTCAACCAGGCAGAGCCTTGGAAAGGGGAGCTTGTACTGGAGGAGGAATGGAAGGAGTGGAAAAGACATTCCCAGCAGCTCCAAAACCTCTTTTACCACAGGACTTCACCATTTAAATAGGATATTCAGATATTTTATAACTGGGGGTGAGCTGTGATTTAGTTTTGATTTAGTTTTGATTTCATTTTGATTTCGTTTTGATTTAATTTTAATTTGTAGGCACTGGAAGGAACTTGTACTTTTCACTTACCTGTTGCACTTGAGGTGGTGTTATCAAATCTGTGAACCTGACATAAAAGATAATTAAAAAAAAATCATTCCCAACCACGTTTTCCAATTGCATAGGCAAGAATCCATAAGGACAGTGATGTCTCTGCATGGTTCATGTCACCAAAACTTGTGGGGCAGAACTTTCTGGTGAAAACTTCCCTTGGTTAAAACCGAACTGGAGCAGCTCCGAGAACTGGTATCTGCTCTTTGCACATTTCTTGTTGAAAAGGTGGCTCCGGTGTGAAAGTCCTTTAAAAATCCAGGCTGTGTATCCAAAGCAAGCCCACCAGAAAAGAAAAATAATAAAGAAAGTAGCTTTGAAAGACTGGGCAAAGGTCTGGAGGAGCCAGAGTTTTCCTTCCCTGCAGTAAAGCGTGGCTAAAACAACACAAACTCCTATGGCTTACTAATTTTTCAACCCAATATTTTCATATAATTTGTGTGCTTTATAAGCCTCGGAAAAGCCACAAGAGGCCACACATTTCTGATGTAATCGTCTTTGAATTCAACAAAGCCCATTACCATGTCAATGAGGGGGCTGGGTTCAAAGAGCACGGGCTGGTTTGCAGAGCACCCAGAGGGGATTTGCGCCGCTGCTACCGAAATAATAAACTCCTCTCTTCCCCCCACTCCCTCCCAAATTTTGGCTCCATCTGGAGACATTTCAAGAGTTTCGTTCTAATCGCGGGTAATTCTTTTTTTATTGTGTCACTTCGCGCTCTGTTGTTGGCCATAACAAACGTTGCTATGTGACTGGAGCAGCGTTAGGCGAGGTCAGCCCGAGCACAACCTTCTCTGCATTTTGGCCCTCAAGGATGTTCCACGCTTGGGCTGGTGGATCCCTTTTGTTTCATGGAAATGGCTTTTTTTTTTTTTTTTTTCTTCCCTCCACCAGTTTATCCCAGCTTTTCTCCTCTCTGCAAGCTGTGCTAATTTTTTTTTTTTTTTTCCCCCCCACCAAAGCTTTAATTAGAAGAGGTTAATCACCGATGCTTAAACTGTCAAACACTTCTGCACGGGGATATTTTCCTGCAGGAGAAAAGTGCCACTGGCTTACACTGAGCTATTCATGGTGCAGAATATTTTATAGAGATTCAGGTTTTGCACGTTTGGGACCTCACGTGGGCCCTTCCAGGAGCAGAAGGGAAGGCAGGAGGTGGCAACACCAAGCTCAAACTGTAGAAAAGGAAGAAAAAAAAAAAAAGAGCTAAAAACCCCCAAAAGTTTTGCTGCAAATGCTCACCTTGGGTACAACCCCTTGGAAAATGCTTTGGGAGGGAATAGTCAAAGATTATTTATTCCAAAACTTTGCAAGTAGAAAGTGACAGCTCAGGGTGAAAGAGTTGAAGGGTTGGGTGTCCAGAGTATACAAAAAAAAAGGCCTAAAAATGAGAACCTTGACACAGTGAGATGTTCCTTGATGAAGAAAATCATCTGGTGAAGTCCTTTCCTGTTGCTCCCTGAACATCCCTCACTCTCCTCTGGATCTAATCCATGATTGTGGGGATGAGAACCTGATTTTTTGGGCAGTGACCTCACCCTGCTCCCTCTGCAGGAGCTCCAAACCCAGCAAAGTTCCAGATCCTGCGGGCGTTTCCAAACTGACGCCAAAATGCCCCCGGGCAGAGGGATAAAGTGACACCGGGGAAGGAGCTCTGTCACCAACCGAGGGCAGGACTGAATTGCCAAAACATCAACGATTTAATTACCAAACACCAGAGTCTGCTCTCAGAGCCCTGTGCTAGCCCAGGTGTGTGTGGGGGGGATGGCAGAGGATTTAGGAGGTTTCAGAGGAGATCCCAAACCTTTCCAAACCCTCTGGAGAGCAGGAGAAACACCCCAACGATGAACCCCCACCTCAGCTCACGGATGGTTGAGCAGAAGGACCAACAGCCACAGAGACACAAAATTTTGGGGGGTTTAGGGCAGGGAAGAGCATTTTCCTCTCAGTCTAAGAAGATGCCCCTGCCAGGATTGCAAACCTTGCAGCTCACCAGAGCAGAGCCATTAAGGGTTTATTACAATCGAGTTTTATAACCCACGTTCTAATAAGTCCTGCAAGAATGTGGCTGCATGCAGTAATCATTTCATAAATATTAATACAGCATTTAGAAACGGGGCCTTAATTTAGAGTGTTACCTTTTTACTGGCAAGTGCAGGGTTTAATTACGGCAGTAAAAGCAGAGATTAGTTAAGCCTTGCTGCTGTTCTAATACCTGGGAACCAGCACCAGCCCGGCTTTAATAAGCAGCTTCTGAGGAGGTGAAAGAAATTCCTCTGGCTGGAGAGGCTGATGGGGGGAAGGTTTGCTGCTGGAAAGTGGCTGTATTCTTTAACAAGGCTAGACTGTGGAATGACTTCTTCTTGCTGTCTGCATTTTTGTGTGCGTGTGTGTTCGTTCACACACACACAGGGCTCCAGGCAGGGCCAGCAGGGATGGACACACTCCTCCAAAATAAAGGAGCACCAGCACAAGCCACCAGCACCAAAGGGCTGGATTTCTTTTCTGGGAATAAAAAAAAATAAAAATATCGACTCGTTTTTTTTTCATATATTGGTTATTTTGGTTCGGTTCTGTGCTGCTGGAAGCTCCTTTTTTCCTGCCCTGCTGCGTTTTTGTTCTCAGTGGGGAGGAGGCAGGACCCTGAGTTTCCATCCCCACTCACACGGAGGGAACAACAACCTTGGTGTATCGTTTTCCCCAATGAATGAGATAAAAAACAACCAGCCTGGAGTCGTTTGCTCTGGGGAAGAGACACCAGAGGCCTCAGGGGCTGCACTTTGAGCACTGATTTAATCAGAGGGGCAGGGCGAGGTACTGCCTAAAATCCCACAGCCTGAAATCCCAGATAACTGCAGCACCAAACCCCCTCTGCCAGCAGGCACTGCCAAGGCTGGGACACGGCCTTGGCAGTCTGTAAAAATGTCAAAAGCTGTATGGTTAAACTTCTCTATAAAACAAAATTTTCCTAGTGGAGACAATTGGTAAGTCGTGACTGGAAGTACTAAGTTTATACTTTGTAGAGACTATCAAAAAAGGAAATTTGCTTAAATATTCGGGAAAGAAAAGGTCAGGAGTGTCAGCTATTTTCCTAATAATCACTTAATTTTAGTATTTTAAGAAGTGAAGTTGTTCATTAGCAAGGTTCTCTATGTTTGTCATCAGATGAATTCCTCCAGAAGTTTTAGGACACTTAAATTGGCATCAGGTCAAATTTTATAACCATTTTTTAAAAACTATTTTTTGTGTGGGGTCCCACACTATGAAAACCATTTCAGGAAAGTGAGACAGCTTTAATGGCTTCAGATAGGGAAGTCAAACGTACATGTGTAAATTCAAATTGGCAAAAACCTCAGTCAAACTACCTTTAAAATATTTTTACACTTCTCATTTTGATCATGTGCCTTTTGTTACCGTTTCATTCATTGCACTTTGGTTTGCTCTCGTGTGTATACACCTACTCCATATCAGTTCTTTTTAAAAAGAGTTCAAATTTATCCCTGTAAAAAAAAAAAAAAAAAAAAAAAAGAAAAAAAAAGAAAAAAAAAAGAAAAAAAAAGAAAAAAAAGAAAAAAAAGGAAAAAAAAGAAAAAAAAATCACGTTTTCCATGTGCTGATGTGGTACATCTATGACTTCTCAAAACCTGCCCTTTTAGTGCAGCGTTCCAGTTGTGGGAGCTCGTTTTGCTCTTTTTCAGCCAAGTACTGTTGAACATTCACCTTACAAATCAAGCCACCACAAGCACCTACAAACCAGCTGCAGCACCAGGCTCTGCAGGGCTGTGTGTCACCTTTGTCATCAGTGTTTCCAGACGTGTCTCAGGCTATGCTAAGGTGTGTCAAGACTGCAGCAAAGAGAGGAGAATTCCAGCAGCTGGGATGGGGAAGGGGAAGGAGAGGCCACATCTTGGCTGTGCAAGGAGCAGATTTCAGGCACAGGAAGAGCTCTGGGCTCCCTCAGGAGGGCCCTGGCTGTGCCAAAAGCTGAACTCACATCCCCTTAGTCCCAGCCTGGGAAGATAAGCCGAGGTTCTGGGGGAAAGCCCAGTGGGTGAGGACAGCTCTGGGAAGGGAGGCAGTTGTGGTTCCTCCTGCTCCCTGCAGCCCCCCTCAGCCTCGTGATTTATTACAATTCTTGTTTTGCAGGCCCAGCCTTCCAGCCAGGGCAGATTGGAACGTTTGGAGCTGTGCTGGGTCACACCCAGAGCCCAGGCTGTGTCCCCACACGTTTTGGGGGGGTGAGGGTGAGCTCTGGCCAGAGCTGGGATAGCAACAGCCACCCCCTGAGGGAATTGTCACCCTTGCTTCTGGAAATAAGGGCAAACCTCCCCCTTTGAATCATAGGAATGTGAGGGAAAAAGAGCAAAATGAAAGATATCAGAGAGAGAGATTGGAATTACAGACTATCCTGAGTGGGAAAGGGACCCACAGGGGTCATCCAGTCCAACTCCTGCACAGACACCCCAATAATCCCACTCTGGGCATCCCTGGGAGTGCTGTCCAAACCTTCCTGGAGCTCTGGGAGCTTTGGGAATGTCCCCAGTTCCTGGGGAGCCTGGGCAGGGCCCAGCACCCTCTGGGGGAAGAACCTTTCCCTAAAATCCATCCCCTGCCACAACTCCAGCATTCCCTGGGTCCCATTTCTGCCCCTCAGGAGCAAATCAGGACTGAAGGAAAGTGGAGAAGTGGAATCCCAGCAGGATTGGTGCTGGATCCAGGGGGAATCCTGAGAATTCTGGGTGTGGAATGGGAAATCTGAGGGCTGTCACCTCTCCAGCTCTTTTTACACCTTCCTTGGCCAAGCTGAGCATCATTCCTGACCATTCCTGACCATTCCCAGCCATTCCTGACCATTCCCAGCCATTCCTGACCATTCCTGACCATTCCTGACCATTCCCGACCATTCCTGACCATTCCTGACCATTCCTGACCATTCCCAGCCATTCCCAGCCATTCCTGACCATTCCTGACCATTCCTGACCATTCCCGACCATTCCCAGCCATTCCCAACCATTCCCAGCCATTCCCAACCATTCCCAGCCATTCCTGACCATTCCTGACCATTCCTGACCATTCCTGACCATTCCTGACCATTCCTGACCATTCCTGACCATTCCCAGCCATTCCTGACCATTCCCAGCCATTCCCAGCCACTCCCAGCTGTGACACTTGGATCATCATCAGGGGATGTTGCCGTGGCTGCTTTCACAATTAAAAACAAATCCAGCTTATGCTGCAGCCCGTGTTATAAAAATAAAGGCAGCTACTTTGCATAACAGCATCATTAGGGCCTAATTGCCAGCTGGTGTGTTAAACCATAAATGAAAACAAACAGGGCAATAAATGGAATTATTAGAAAGGTATTATGGCTCGGGGAGATATTACACCGTGAGGGCTCATTTGGAGGATCACAGAGCAAGAGCAGAGCAGAGCAGGACCCTCCTCACTCCTCTTCCTCACATCCCTGGGGGTCAATCAAACAATCCATCATCATCCTCTTTCCCCTTGGGATCATTGGGGTATCCTCACTGACAGAAATCAGTTTTTGGTGTGAAAAGATGCAGCAAATGGAGTCACGTGGAAAGGCTCAGAGACAGAAAAGGAATATTTGTGTGTCTCTACTCATTTCTGGACAAGGGATTGGGGTTGGGAATGGCACCAGTCCCAGGGTTTTCCTGGAAATTTCACCTTGTGCTAAAACATGATCCATCATTAAAGCTGATTTAATTTTTCAGCATTTCTGCCTTAGTTTCCTGCTGGTGCTATTTGGTTTTGGGTGAACATTTGGAATTGCAGGGACAGTCAGAATGGACCTTCCTGACAGGGAATGATGCTGAGCACCACATCCAGGAGCTCCTGGGTTATTTCCCTCCACGATGAACAGACACAGAACACACTGGAGACACCCTGGCACAGCCTCTGCTGTCATTCTTCCCTTTTTCCCCCTTCACGAGGAGCTTCCCTGAGTGTTTCTATCAGAAGAAAAGCCTGTCCTGTCAGGCAGCCCTTAAAAATGAAATTACTCGGGGCAATAACAAATTCAGGGCAGGATCTGTTGAAAACAAGGCATAAAACAGCTGTTGAAAGAGAAGGGAGGATAAAAGTTCACGGGGCACAGGTGTGCCCACAGCTGTCCCCAGCACAGCTCTCTGGGGGTGCATTTTTCTTGCAAATTCTGTGATAAGAGCAGGGCAGGGCAAAGGAGAGGAGAAAGAAGAGGGAAAATCCAACCCAACAGCAAGTCAGTGGGTTAGAAATGCTGAATCTTCAACAAATTCCCATCCTTCCCGTGGCTCCACATTGGATCTGACAAGATTTATCCCTTTTCCCTGTGTAATCCAACTGAGGAATGTGAATTGGAACAAGCAACACTCCAGAGGTCCCTGGGACCCTGGAGGGAGTGGGCAAACCTCAGGAAGGGCATTTGTTGTATTGGAGAGGATTTCCAGCTCTGCTGGAGCTGGGTTTTGGAGATAATTGAGGACTGCATTGCCAGGGGATTGTCTTGCCAGGACCTGTGTGAGCTCAGGCGCCTCTGGAACACCTGGGTTGCATTAACAGTGATCTTGGGACTTCCCCTGGTGACACCACACGCCAGGGCAGCTCCAGGATGTGGCTTTGCCATTTCCTGGAGCCTCTTCACCAATTAGGGGCAGCAGTTGGATGGGGAGATTCCAGCCAAAGGGATTGAGAGGAAATCACAGGTATTTGTGGCATCAAATCCCTCATTTCAGGGCTGGGGAGGGATTTGCTCAGCCCCTTCACTCACAGGATGTTGTGCAGTTTTGCAGCAGCTTCCATTGGAAAATTCCCAATCCCTTCCAAACCTTCAAATGTTGTGTCAGTGGCAGCAGCAAGAGCTGGGCCTTTGGTGGATGTGACCCACAGGGTTTGTCCTTAACCAACAGATCTTCCCAGAGCTGGTTAAAGCGATTTGTGAACAAGTGTTTAACCTCACTGTGTTCCCTCTGCCTCCCTCTGCCTGCACACCATCTAACTCTGGCTTTGGGCTCTCCAGGCAGCACAGTTTTCCTGGGGATCAATCCTGTTTGTGCTGAGCCTTTGGAGAGCTGTTTTCCCCAGCATTCCCCACATTTGTACCAGGCACTTCCTTCAGGGCCATGTTGCCATTCACGTTTGTTTTCTGTTCTCTTTGGCTGCCTCTCGTTGCTCTCCTCCAGCAGTTCTGGCAGGAGTGGGGAGCTAATGACTTCAGAAGGTCCTATTTCATGCAAAGTTTATCTCCTCCTGACTGACAGCTCCGTGGATCCTTTCCAAAAGCTTCAGGTTGGTTTTCCCGATGCCCTCTTATGTCAGACATAAGATTTATTCTCCTGCCAATACCCAGAAGGTTTGAATCACAGAATGTGCCTGTCATGCTCTGCCTCTCCACCAGCTCTGATGGGCATGTGAGGTATTAAATGGACACTTTATTCCTTGGGGAAGAGAAAAGGCACTTTATTTTAACAAGTTTGCTCCATCTCCGAGAGGGGAGCAAGAGAAACAGAGGTGAAAGGACTTGAAAGAAAGACGTGAGAAAAACATGAGCAAAATTAAAGGCAAAGAAAATGAATGGAGGATTAATAAAAGTGAAGGAAAAGAGGCAAAAATGAAAAGAGATATAAAAAGAGATCTTGAAATGTCCCCTGCAAGAAGTGCAGAGATCAAACCCTGCTGGTGAGGAGTGATCTAGAGAGGGAAAGGGAACCCTCAGCTCAGGGAGGAACGGGGAGAGTGGAGGGGACCTCAAAAGGATCCATGTGAAAAGGAACCTTTGTGCCTGTGCTGATCCTGCTGCTGGGCTCAGGTGGGGCCTTCTTGGATCAGATTTTGGGAATAAACTCTTCCCTGCAAGGCTGGGGAGGCTCTGGCACAGATTCCCAGAGCATTTATGGAATGCCCATCCCTGGAAATATCCACGACCAGGCTGGACGGGGCTCGGATCAATCTGGGACAGGGGAAGGTGTGGAATGAAGCAGTTTTTAAGGTCCTTTCCCACCCAACCCATTCCATGATTCCATAAAACACAGGGAATTACTGAAGGCACCCCTTGCTCCCTTCCCTGTGGGCGCAGAAGAAGCCCAGAAAACTCTGCAGTTCCTCCAGGCCCCCTTGGAAGGGTCACACAATAAAACAAGATAAAGGCGGGAGCCAAGGCAAACACAACGGGCCCACTCTCCGCATTTATTCCTCGATATTTTTTTAGAAAAAGAAAATACAGACTAAGCACATAAATGGACAAGACTTACTTAGCTCAGTCATTTTTTTCCCTCCCATGCACCACTTTGGAAAATAAATAGTTTTAAAAAATATGGAGGTTTTTTTTTTTTCTCTTTGCAATCCAAGGCCCGTACGTACACTCACAGCAGACCTTTAAGAGCTACATTTTTTGCTTTTTTTCCCCTGCTGTAATTATGGTCTCATTAAGATTCCAATAAAAAATAGTCAAGAAAACCGTTTTTTTCTTCATCTTTTTTTTTCTTTATTTTTTTTTTTCAGAGAAAACAGAAGTGCCCACAGTGTCTCTCTCTACATGTTATGCTTTTAAAATATTTGCATTTGAAATTCCTCACTGCAAATAATTCCAAGCCAAATGTAAATATAACACTTAGATTACTCCCAGAAGAACATTCTTTTGACCATTAATCCCTCCAATTCGGAATCAAATTTTTCCCTCTCTCTCCTCTTGTTTTTTTCAATTTTTTTTTACCCCAGGACTGTAATTCCACTGTATTGACTGGATCCTGCCATTTGACAGGCGACGTGTGCTAGGAAAAATATCCATATTTTAGAACCTGCTGGAGATCCTTTGGTCTCCTCTGCTTGATTTTTGTCAGGCTCTTGCTGCTCTTTACAGAACTCACAGTGACAGAGGTACCAGAACATTGAGATGGGATTCCTGGCAGGATGAAGAGTGGATTATGGAGCTTCCAGACAGGAGAAACAAAGTGTGACGTGCTCAGCTCCAGCGTGGAGCTGGAATAGGAACATTATTGCTCCTACTTCCCACCTAAATTTCCCTAGGACACAGGAAAGTCAGGAGGAGCCATCCCAACCCTCTAAGGCCAAGCTCCTATGGAACATAGCCCTGAGGATTCCACCCAAGTGCTTCTGCCTGAGCAAATCTTCTAAAAATGGAGCAAATCCTGCAGGAAGGGCAGCACAGGTTGGAGCTTCCCTGAGAATTTTAAGGAGGAAGGGCTCTAAAGTAAAAAAGGGTGGAGTTAGGTTGGATACTGCAAAGGCATTGTTCCCTCTGAGGGTGGGGAGGCGCTGGGTTGGAATTCCCAGAGAAGCTGTGGCTGTCCCTGGATCCCTGGAAGTGTCCAAGTGAAAGGCTGGAGCAAACTGGGATGGTGGAAAGTGACCCCTGCTTTCAATTCGCTTCCAATCCCATCCAATCCAATCCAATCCCATCCAATCCAATCCCATCCAATCCAATCCAATCCAATCCAATCCAATCCAATCCAATCCAATCCAATCCAATCCAATCCAATCCCATCCCATCCAATCCAATCCAATCCCATCCCATCCAATCCAATCCAATCCAATCCAATCCAATCCCATCCCATCCAATCCAATCCCATCCAATCCAATCCAATCCAATCCAATCCAATCCAATCCAATCCAATCCAACCCAACCGAACTCAATTCAATTCAATTCAATTCAATTCAATTCAATTCAATTCAATTCAATTCAATTCAATTCAATTCAACTCAATTCAATTCCATTCCATTCCATTCAATCCAACCCAACCCAGTTCAATCCAACCCAGTTCAACCCAACCCAACCCAACCCAATCCAACACAATCCAACCCAATCCAAACCATGATTCCATGATTCTATGATCCCAATCTGCACCAACATTACTCCTTTCCTCCTCTCATGACTGTGCCATGAGAGACCCTGGAGGTGTCTCAGCAAACCAGGACACGCTGTCCCACCCCGCCGTGGTGGAATTCCACTCTGGGCCTGTCACTGACAGTGAGAAACGTCCAGAAATTTCTCCAGCCTGCGTTTATTGGGATTTGTGCGTGGCCAGGGCCGTGTCCAGCAGAGGATTTTGGAATATTTGGGCAGAGCACTTCCCCAGCAGCAGCTGGATGGCAGAGCCGGCTGCCCTGGACAATGCACTTCTATGAGCTCCCAGCTCCCCTCGGCCAGCCCCCTCCCCTCAGGAAGATGGTTTATGGACTGTGTACAAATGTTTTCATTCAATGGCAGGAATGTTGTTTTCCTAAAATCGGGAATTAGCACTGGGGCTCACTTCAGGAATTAAGGTGTTAAGCCTCAGGAATCCAGCGGCAAAGACAGGCAGCATCCAAGGGATAGAAATGCCAACCGGCAGGAATCTGGGTGCGGAGACTCTGCAATGTTAATTGGCGCTTTTTTTTTCTCTCTCTCTTTTTTTTTTTTTTTCCAAGATAGGTTTGTCCCGGTGAGTGGAAGGCGTTTTGTGCACTCTCTGTTGAAGCAGCACTTGGAAAAAGGCCCTGGGGGGCTTCTTTCCAGCCCTTGTGTTCATTGGAAGCGCTTGGGTTGGATCATCCTGCTTTGCCCATGGATTTTTTTCCCCGGTGGGAATGCAGCGCGGTGGTGTTGGCACCCGGCTGCCTCCCACCTCTGCGCCTGGGCTGGAATGCAGGGAGCACAGACGGATCATCCCAGGAATGCAGTGGGTGTTTCCTTGGGTCTCGTTTCGAGGTTTTAATTGCCTTGAAAATAATAGCGAGCGTGATTCGAAAATACAAAAAAAAAAAAACAAACCAAAAACAAACCAAAAAAACCCCCACAAACCAAAAAAACCACCCAAAAAACAAAACAAAACACCAAAAAAAAACCAAACCCAACCAAACCACACCAAAAAACAACAACAACAAAAAAAAAAAAAACCCAAAAAAACCCCCAAAAAAACAACAACAACAAAAAAACCCAAACAAAAAAAAAATTAAAACCACCAAAGAAGATGCAAAGCTGTGAAGTGAAGGGGAAATTAATTTGTTAGACAATGGAGCAGATTTGCAGCGCCCTGAGCCAAAGGCCCGGGGCAGCTTTCCCCACCTCTCCTGCTCCGCCCTTGTCTGATGGGAATCTCCCGATTTCCCTCCTGCCAAACCTGCAGCTCCCACCCTGCTCCTGCTGGGCACCCCTCGCTGCCAGAGGCATCCCTTCGGTACCTGCTGTTCCAGACTGACACAGCCCAGCCCCAGCTCCCTCACAGTTCCTCTGCCAGGGATTTCCACATGTCCAAATTGCCAAAAAATGGGATTTTAATGGCTCCATCTGTGCTGCATTTTGCATGAAACGCATACAAATAGATAAGCATCACATGCGAATAGAGAAACATCTCAGACAAATAGATAAACGTCACATACAAATAGATAAACATCTTTAAAAGGCATTTTTGTGCTTTGTCTGCTCCCCTCTCAGGTCTCCACTGCACCACAAACTCTTCATTGACACAAATTCCACTTTCTCAATAATCAGCCAAGATCCGGAGCACAATTTAAACACATTTGCAAATGCATCAAAGATAATCAGAGCAGCATTTCTCTGAACCCCTGCTCAGGATTTTGGGCTGATTTTAGATTTTCTTTTTTGTTTTCTTGTCTCCACAAAGGAAACATCAGCCTCTGTCCTTGACAGAGGGAAGACACAATCACAGGAGACTCCCTGAACTGGAGAGAATTCAAAGCCACTGGATTGGCCTTTATTTGGAGACAGTAATTCCTGCCTGGCATTTCAGATACAATTGCAACATTTGCCACGAAAGCTTCTTGGGAAAGATAAACTTCATTTTCCTCACCACTACAAAATGTATTAATTCATTGTCAGCAGCAGAGATTACCCCTGTACACAGAGTCCAAACCACCCTTTCCAGATTTAACTTCCCATTCCCAAGGAAGGTTTTTCCCACCCAGCCATCCCTGGGCTTCCTGCCCCACTGACCCTTCTCTCCTGTGCTTTGGGGATTTCTTTTTCTGGGTCCCTGCAGCTGCCCTGAGCTGGAATTTAAGGGTGTCACAGATTAATTTGCTCTGTGGATTTCTTCAAGAGATCTGCAAAGTGGGGTGAGGGTTGGTGAGAATGGAATGAAGAAAAGCAGAACTGAAGGCAGCCACCAAGAATAAATCCTGTGAGCAGCAGAATTTCCATAGTGTGAAGAATAATTTGAAAGCAGAGAGGGCAGGAATCACTCAGGATGAAGTGCAAGGCCAGCTGTGGGATAAACCTTATCCAATGTCACCTCTGAGGACCTTGTGTCCCCATCCAGTGACACTGAGCACAGCATGGAGCTGGCAGCACACCCCAGATTCCAGGAAAGATCCTGGAAAAGCTGCTGGGTGTGGTGGGAATGCTCCGAAGTGGGGAGGAGGATGAGCTCCGTGCTGGAGCCAGGGCACCAGGCTGGTCCCTGGAGGCTTCATCAGGACCTGCTGCTGGCTGGGGGTGTCACCAGTGGGACAAGGACAAAACCCTGTCACCATTGTGCTGGGACAACTCTGTCCTTGCAAACCCTCCAGCATTCCTGTCCTGCCATGCAGGGAAGGTCTGGGCCAAAGTTCTCCTTTCCAGAGGCTTTGGAAGCTGTGAGGTGTGGCAGGAGGGCAGGAGGAGCCCTGCACCCCCTGCTCAGCCCTGTCCAGGCCCAGGAACCCTTTGGTAGGTGGAGAGTTGGGAAGTGTGGAGCTGATTTTTGATGGACACAGAGCAGGAAATCTCTGAGCAGTCAGTCAGAGCCTCCACAACCTTGAAACTTCTCTCCCCTCGCACTTTCAGCAGCAAGGAGAAGGCCATGACACTGCCAGGCTTCCCTGGGCAGAAAACTTGGAGAGAGATTCCTGGTTTTATCCTCCCCCCCAAGCCAAGGCTGGTGGACAGGAGGAGGCTCCTCGCTGGGGGAGCAGGGACTGTAAATCCAGTCTGTTTCCAGAGTTTACTCAACAGTGCAAACAAAAATAAACGGGTGTCAGCTCGCCTGCTTAAAGAGGCCATGAAAGGTGACACTGTGTCACTAATCCCTTGTTGCCATTCATTAAATACATCCTCTGGGCTGTTAATCTTCACACCTTCCTTTGGGGGCCACCAGGCAACAAGCTGGGAGGTCTTGACCATGGCAGAGGATGGCAGGAGATGCCGAAGGTCAGCCTGAATAAGCAAAACCCAGAACATTGGAATGGTAATAAGATCATGTGTGAAGAATGCACGTTAAATATGATCAAACTGGCCCGGGGTGGCTGGAGAAGGAGCAGCTAAGAGGATATTCCAGAATGCCCAGAGAAATCTGATAAATCTGGATTTTCAGTGATTCCCAAATGTGACAGGACACAGCCTTGGCCAAGCTGGGCACGGCAGCAAAGGTGGGGAAAATATTTGGGCTAATCATGTCCACAATGAGGGTGTCTCTGCAACATAAAACATCCAAAAGAATGTTGGTGAACAAGAAAAGGAATAAATGTCCTTTTCAAAGAAAAGGAATCAATGTGGGTTGGTTTCCCACAGAAAGCAGCTGGAGGAGGGATCCCAGCCAGCTCTGCATCCCCTGGACAAGAGTGACCACAGGAACCTCACTGTCCTTCAAGGGCAGGACAAGGCTCTCCTCACCTTGCCTGAGCTTCCAGCTGGATCAGAATGTCTCTTGCATTCCCAAATTTCCCACAGGGGATGTGTTGGCTGATCTCACACTGAGCCAGAAGTGCAGCAGAGCCATCCCATCCCACAGGAAAACAAGGAAAGGCTGCCCTGGGATGGGGTGAGTGGGTGAATCCCCCCAGGCTGGGCAGTGCTGACCTTCAGGGCTCAGCCAGGGTTAGGAGAGGTGCTGGTGAGTGCTGGGCACTCAAGACACTACACAAACTGCTCCTGAATTAGCAGTTCAGCAGGTTGGCACCTCTGGGCAGAGCCTGTCTGTGGTCCCTGGTGCTGTGTGTGCTCCTTTACCCCTCACCAGGCTGCTCATCCAAGCAAACCCCCCAGGCTGGGCAGTGCTGACCTTCAGGACTCAGCCAGGGTTAGGAGAGGTGCTGCTGAGAGTTGGGCACTGAACAAACTGCTCCTGATTTGGCAGCTCAGCAGGTTGGCACCTCTGGGCAGCATCTGTCTGCAGTCCCTGGTGCTGTTTGTGCTCCTTTAGCCCTCGCCAGGCTGCTCATCCAAGCAAACTGGAGATGTTCCCCGTGCTCTGGGCAAAGACAACAAACAAACACCAAGCAGGATTTGGGAGCTGGGCTGTGCTGACCTGCCCGTGCTGAGCCCTCAGGAATGTGACAGCTCAGGATAAACCCCAGCAGCAGCTGATCAACCCCATCCTCCCTCCTGAGCTGCTCCTGCACGGGAAGGAGGGGAATATTTGGGAATACAAAGCTTTCCTCCCTCCAGCGGATAAATTTTAGCAGTGTTTGTGTTGAGGTTCGAAGGTCTGACACAAATCTGCAAGGCAGGGATTGAGCTCAAATTCTTTCCAGTGTTGTATCACCACATAATTCTCCACAGGTGCTGTTGTTGGTGGTGTTTCGTGGTAAATAATCCAAGCAAGTGGATGTTTTGTTACAACAATCCCTCGCTGGCACACGGATCCACTGGTTTGTTTGTCCCTGCCTTTCTGTGCTGGAGTTACAGTGCCCTTGTCTGGAAATGAGGCTGCAGCACAAAATAGACAAAAAAGTAAGAACAACACCTGGCAAGGGAGAAATCACCCGGCCTGTCTCATCAGCCAAGAGCCTGGGTGTTATCCCATTTTCCCCTGGATACACGGAGGTGTCAGGGTGACTTTGCTGGGTGAGAGACAGATGAACAGCTACTGACTCCCTGCCCTTGGGTGTCCTGGGGAATTATTCTCCTCTGGAAGAGCTGCCACGGTGTCCCTGAGCTAAAAGGAAATCTCTCATTTGGCTCAAAACGATGACAGCCCCCAAAAGAACTGGCCCAGAAGAAAACCACCCTGTTTTTGTCACACAAAATGGGCAGGAAATAAGATTTTGAGAAGAATTAGCTGGCAGAGATCAAGGAGAGGTGGAGAGAGGCAGCTGCAGCGGGTGGTGGCTCAGTGACCCTGTGGTGAGAGATGAGGAATTTTCCTGCAGGATCCAGCATCATTCCAACGTGGCAATGACCCTTCCTGGAGCACGGGGCAGAGCTGGGATCCAGACCCCAGACACAGGAGCAGCTCTGCCACGGGGCCCTGCAACTCCAAGGATTTCCACAGCAGGATGTGTTTGTACATGTGCTTCGCCACCAAAATGTTTCTGTGCTCATTTTAACAACAAAAAAATCCCCCACAAACAAGCCCCAAACCCACAATTCTGTTGCATGGGGCCATATTTACTGTTTATCTTTGCTGAGAACATATGGTTCCACTTTCTTGGGCTGTTGGTCTCCAGGGTTAATGACATCTGACCAGATGGCCCAAAGCAAAGAGTGATGGGACCAACGTGCAGGACAATTAATCTGGAGGGGGAGGTAAAAAAAAGCAAAATAAAATGAGAAATCCCAAAATGCCCCCCACCCCCTTCACCCATAAAATGTCAGATCCTTGGGCTGCCATCTAGACAGATGTTGTTACCATCTGGGAAGATGTTAAGTGGAGCCTTTCTGTTCCCTTTTTTATTTTCCATTGAAATGCCCCAAAATGTAAATAGTAGACACAAAAACATTTATAAATGATGCTGTCTCTTTTCTCCCCCCGCCGAGGCCGTGGTTGTCTCCACAGCACTCCCAGCTCAGCTTTTAAAGGTTTTTCCAGTGACACACTCCCAACGTGTCCAGTGACAAATGATGTAACGTGTTGCTGGCCCAGGGGGGCTGTGCAGGGGAGCCCTGGCTTTCATTACATTTTGCACGCGAGCATTTTCTCTTTCACAAACCCCTCCCCGCTGCCCGGGGTGCCAGGGCAGCGCCAAAAATGCCAAAAACAAAGGGTCACAAAGGGCTGCCACTCCCTCTGGACTCACTTTTGTGGGAGATATTCCATGCTGGGAGTCCCGAGGGGATCTGGGCACATTCTCCAGCACCCAGCTCATTAAAGCTGCCCCACGGATTTACAGAAACCAGCAGCAAACTGGGCTCCAACACCAGCTCTGGAAAACGCAGCCTCCACCCTGGCAGTGCTTTGTTTGGGGCTTGTTTTTTTTCTGAGAGGAACAAGTTCCAGCGGTGTCACTGAAAGGAAAAGTTTCCTTTGAGTCCCCGTGGCTTTATGCCTGTGACACGGAGGGCAGATAGGGTTTTGCTGAAAGAAGAGTGCTTTTTGGAGCGTTGCTTATTTGGTTTGGGGCACTAATATAAACTGTGCTGGCAAATCCTTTCTCCTGTAGGCAAAGGTTAAGTAGTCCATTGATTTAATTGGCTTAAAGTTAAGTAGGTGTCTACAAGATTAGAGCCCGAGAGCAGCCCTTCATTTCAAGCTGGCTTCCTTCTTCCTCTGACATCACAAAAAATCTTCGGGGAACTTTTTTCTTTTTCCCCCCAGCTTTGAAACTTCAACGTTATCTTTTGTCAGCATCTCAGGAGTTGGCAGAAAGATGCAAAGCAGGGGTTTTATGATATTTTCATCTCCTTCTGGCTCCATTTCTTGTGCAGCTTCACAAGCAGCAGAAGACACATTTGTCCTGCACCACGACCACATCTGAAGGAGCTCAAGGAGCAGCTCGGCTTTTTAGACTCAGTTTGGTGTTTTAAATGCCAGATTCAAAGTTTTCAGCTCATTTTTGTACTGTTTGCCCAGCTTTTATAGGCTGACTACAGAGAGAATTCCAGGGAAATTGAGATATAAAATGGGCAGAGTGTCCCATGCTGCTGGAGATCCTTCTCCCTGGATGAACAGCCTCCATCCCATGATGTCCCTATGGAAACACTGAAGGTTTGAGTAACCCTTTACTGTAAAGAGCCCTCTCAGCCCAGTGACTCCACATCCTCATCACCCACCCACCCAAATCAAGTATTTTGGGAGTGGGAGCGCTGCTGTGGGTGTCTGGAGCTTCAATGCTGGAAAGCACAAAAGGTTGGAACAGAAATCAGAGTCCTAAAGATGAGGGAAAATGACTTAAAAGGGTCTTCTGTGTCCTTTTTACCTGTTTGAGTCTGTGCTTCATCTCTGCCAAAAACCTCCTGCACCAAAACCCTCCCAGCATCATCTCCAAACACAGGGAACCAGTAATTGGAAGACATCTGCTTCAAGTTGGAAGGAAATTATTTTACAAAACCCCTCTCCTTTCTGTTTTTACTCTTTCTATTTTTATTTTTATTTATACTCCAGAAGCCTGTTGGATTATTAATGTTTATTACAGATGTTTGCAATGCATACCTGGCTCCCTGGGGCCCATTCAATATTCATATATTAGATTATACGATTAAATCTTTATTGGAGACGTCTTCCAGTGCAATTTTCCATTGCAGGATGTTTGGAAGAGCAACTGAACGTGAATTCAGGGCTTCAAAGATCTTTCCTTGTTGTTCATTGTCCTGCTTAGGACAGAAATATTGGATGAAGAAACAGGTGGGAATCTCCTTCCCTCCACAGGCAGCACCATTCTCTTCAAAGGGAGTGACAAGGACAACTCAGGGGGGTGAAAACAACTCCATCCAAGATTCCCACTGAAATCAGGGCATTTAATTCATCCATTTGTGCTTTAAACTCTTCAGAATGGGGACAGACTTTCCCTTCTGTTCCCATAACCCCCTCCAAGAGGAAATTCTGGGTTTGCCTCTCTCTTAAACACTTTCGGTAAATGTAATAAATGAAAAAATAAAATGGAGAGGTCCAGAAGAAAACACGGATTAGGTTTTGACAGATATTGAGATGTTAAAGATACAGAAAAATGCAGCTTAGTTTTGGGATCTCAAATGGCTTGGGTTGGTTTGGGGTTGGCGTTGGGATTACAAATGGTTGGGTTGGGACTGGTAATGGGATCTCAGATGAGTAAGGGTTGACATTGGGATCTCAAATGGGTTGGGTTGGGCTGGTTTAGGGTTGGTATTGGGATCTTAGATGGGTNAAATGTGTTGGGGTTGGTTTGGGGTTGGTATTGGGATCTCAGAGGGGTTGGGTTGGAAGGCACCAAACTCCAGTTCCAAAGCTCTGCCATGGGCAGTGACACCTTCCAGGAGCTCCATCCCACCTGATGGTTGGACTTGCTGATCCTGAAGGCCTTTTCCCACCTGGAGGACGCCAGGCACAGATATGAGGAGCTGTGAGGTGCAGGATGTGCTCGGGGTACACTCCTCATTCCCATTTGGCAAACCCTGGGACTGGCAGTGCCTCCAGTCACGTAGGGTGGGATTTCGGTGCCAAAAAGAACGGGAGCTTTAATTGAAACCCGCGGATCCCTTAATGCAGAAATTACCCATTAAACAAGATAAGAGCAGAGTAATCCCTGCTGGAATGAGAGCTGGGTGTTTGTGTAAACACTCAGATCTGAGCTGGGAACATCTGTGGGTCCTGCTGCTGGCCGGGCTGTGGGATGGAGACTCCACTTTCCCCTTTCAGCTGGCACTTCCAAGGGCTCTGCTAATTACTTATCTCCTTCTCTTATCTCATCACCTCCCCCAGCCACGCTCTGCCTCTCGGTGTGCTTGTTAAAGAGGTTTTCAACTGTGAAAGGCCTGCTGAAGTGCAAAGCCTTGACAGAGACAGGTTCAAAACCCCAGAATAAACACCCCCGGGGGTTGTCTTTTCCCTGTTTCCTCAGCCGATTATCTGAGAACAATCAGCCCGCACGGTGCTTTCTTTGGATGTGGCCGTGCCCTTACGGAGCTGCAGGAGAATGTGAAGTGAGCATCGCATCGTGTCGGAGCAGGCACAGGCTGCTCGGGGTGGCTGCGGAGCCGAGCTCTGGATTTCCCCTCCTTCCCGGGCAAGGGGGGTCATAAATCCATCATTTCAGACATTTGACCACACGGATCTCCCTGGAAAAGCCATGGACATGTGGAATGTTTGGGTGGCAAGGGACTTTAAAACCCATCCATGGGCATGGGACACCTTCCACTATCCCAGATTGGTCCAAGCTTGGACATTTGGACACTCTGGACAGCCTGGTTCCATTTTGGTCCCTGTGTGAAAAGAGAAAATTCTTGGATGTCAAAATAGTTCCTGCGTTGGGAATAATCCAGCCTAATAGTGTCCAGTAATTCCAGGTTTAACACAAATTCCAGGGCAGCTCCAGGATGGAATTTTACTTCATCTTTTCCCCATTCCCCATTTTATCTCTAACCAGAAGGGAGCAGCCATCCCACCAGACTGGGGATTTCAAGGAACAAGCTTGGATTGCCTTTGGAGCAGACAAACAGAGCTGGAGCACTGAGGCAGAAATGAATTTAAATGCTTTTTGTGTTTATTTGACTTAAGCAGGTCCATTTTCCCTGCACCAGCCCACGGGTGCTTCCTGGAGAAGTCAGACTTCCCCAGCCATTCCTGTGACAAGCACTCCCTGCATCAGACAAAATAAATTAACAAAAATTTAATTAGTTTGTAGCATTCCTGTCAAAACTGACAACTCAAACATGGGGAAAAGATCATGTTTTTCCCCGGGGGGCATTTTTTATTTCTTTTTTTTTGCTCTCTGTCTGAGGGGGAACACGAAGTTGCAGAGCTATTTTTGGGTTTTACGTGGCCTACTGCTTCCTGTGCTGTGGGAGGGTTCAGGAGGGAGGCCATAAAGGAATTCAATTTCCTTCCCTCCCTTTAGGACTGTGGATATGGACCTTCTGCTTATTTACATTCTCCCTGACAAGTTTCTCCCTGACTGAGCCGTTTTCCTGTAATCCCCACTGGATCCTTGACATGGATTTCCATCACAGAAGGTCCTTTCAAAGGATTATGTCTTGGTCCTGGCCTAACTCCGTGGATATAAATGCATGGCTGGATATCTTAGGAGTTTCTCAGGGAAGCGTGGAATAACTCAGATGAATTTCCTACAGCCATGAAGAACTCCCCTTGGAAAAAAAAAAAAAACCAAAAAAACAGAACCGAACCCAAAATATCACTCAGAACCAGAATTCATTAACAACAAATTCACATCTTACACTTTCAGACCTATTTCCCACCTCCTGCAGAACTCAGGCCAGTTTTTAATTGAGGTGACAATTGTTGGATGTCACAAACAGTGAAATATCAGGATAATGTCCCCAAATCCAGCCCCGGGGGGTGTCTTGCAGGGAGGATGGAATTCCAGAGGAGCTCCTCCATCCTGGGCTGGCACAGAGCAGGGGAAGGTGTTGTGCTTGGAGTAGCTGCGTGCTGGAATCAGCTCAGTAATGATTTTGGGCCTTGAAAGCAGCTACTAATTACTTTAATTAAACAATTATCCAGGAGATCAAATAAATAACAAATAATAAATCTTGCAGGTTGGGAGTATCATGCATTTCACCCAGATAAGCATCAGTGAAACATAATAGAGTTGAGTGTTATTGTTAATTTTGACTTGGGGCTTACAAATCACAGCTCCCCTGAGCTCTGCGAGATCCAGGTAAAGCAAGAAATCCAATTAAAACCTCTTCAATTCTTGTTTTCCAAAGAAAACCTTGCCTTTGGTTTTCATCTCCCCCTGTTGTGGTGGGGGAAGGTCTGTCTGGGATGTTGGTGACTCCCCCTGGCTCTGCTGGATTCCTCAGCGGAAATAAAAGAGAGTTTAATCAATAATTTGAAGGATTTCTGTGGTGTTGGGTGCTGTTGGTAGCTCACACCCTCAGGCAATCCTCTCCTCACTCACGTGTGGCCAGGAGGAATCAGGAGAGGATTCTACACTGGGTGTGGAATGAGGGAAGGAGACAAAATATGGGAATTCTCCCCTCAAAAGCCAACTCCAGGAGCTTCACAAAATGATTTACCCCAAAAGGGAGCCCCCAAATCTCTGCTCCTACCTGGAGTGCCCAGTGCCACCCCCCATTCCCAGCCCTGCCCAGGTGTGGAGCTTGCAAAGTCCCAGAACAGAACTACTGCATTAAAACTTAATCAATTCCATGCATCTTATTAAATAAATAATAATCCCCGGGCCCCGAGTGTTTCTTACAGCCCAGGCTTGGATTAACTCCTGGATCTGAGCCAGCAGCTCCCCAGTCTGCCCAGTTCAGGCACAAAGGAGAGTTTCCAAGTCAGTAACCAAGGGGTGATTTGTGACACGTCAGGAATATCCAGGGAAAAAACGATGGTGCCGGAGACCCTGGAGAAGGGAAATCCATCTTCTGCTTGGGAAGAGGTGAATAACTCTTGGAAACCCAACACATTTTACCTTCCCCCCACCCCTGCCTTGGCTCCAAAGCCTGTTCCAAGGTGGAAGATCAGTAGTTTGGAACTGAAAGGATTCCATGTAAAACAATAAAGGGAACAGATTTCCAGGAGCAGGAATGGTACCAAAACTGAGCCACTGCCCCACTCCCTGTCCTCCACTGAGGGAACATTTATTCAGCAATTTAGGTTGTAATGGCAAAGCTTTCAAGGCAGTGCTGGGCAGAAAGTCAAAATCTACATTTTAAGGAGGTATTTTAAGTCCCCTACAATGCACAGGAGCCTGAATGATTTTTCTTTCCCTGTAACACATGAATTTGTCTTCTTACAGAGGAGATAAATGCAGACATCCCATAAAACTCATTTCATTCAGCTTCTCTGAATTTCCCAACTTAATCCCAGAGATGGATGGTACAATGTCACTATGGGGTGTTCACTCTAAAATTTAAAAGGTTTTGGGATTAATTACATTCCTTAAATTAAACACTTGAGGTGAAACAAACAAATAGGTATTTTAAGTAAAGCCAGAAAAAAAAAAAAAGCAGCAATCAGGAGCACAGTGATTGGTTTGCAAGTTTAAACCAATGTTTGAAGGACTCTCTTATCATGGAATCAGTGATTTTCCACAGAATCCCAGAATGGTTTGGGATGGCAGAGATACCTTCCACCATACCCAAGGTTGCTCCAAGGGTGGCCTTGGACACTTCCAGGGACAATAATGTGCAATTCAGGAGGATGTTCAATGGTTCAGTGCTGCTCTTTCTGTGGAATATTTTACCTGGCAGAGCATCCAAACCCCTGCCCGTGCTGCTGTGCTGTGCTCAGGTCACCTCCCTCAGGGACTGTCCCCTGCCAGGAGCATCCCTGTGCTCAGGAAGGGTCTGACCCTCATCAGCTTTTTGCCCTAAACTCGATTTCTTGCAAATTTAATGCAAATTGAGCAAGAGCAAGGCCCAGCTCAGCTGCTCTCTGGGGTTGCTCCCTGCACTGAGGGCAGGACAGGACTTGGCCCAGGACAAAGGAATTATTCCTGGGAAATGAGCTGTGCAGAGAAATAGGAGTGTGTGAAGAGCTGAGAAATCTCTTTGTAACTCCTCAGCTTCCCTTTGAGCAGGAATATTGACACAACCAGCTGTGCAGAGTGCTGAAATCTGTGAGTTTGGAGCACTGGGAAGAACTGGGGGTTTAATAAAAAATAAAATAAGCTTGAAAGAGAGTGTGAAAACCCCAGGATCCAGAGAGCAGATGGCAAACTGAGCTCCAGAGCAGGGAGATGGCTGCAGGTCCCCATCCTCTCCCCAGTCCTTGTTTTTCCCTGCTGTGCAGCAAATGCAGGGCTGGAGAGGGAAGGAGGGGAGGGGGGTGCATTGCCATGAAAGCTTCCCCCATCCTTTTTTTCTCCTCTCTCTAATGCTGCCCCTGATATATTAAGCTGCATTCCAGCCAGCTTCAAGGACATGTTTCTGAATCCCATTCAAGATGCTGACAGCCCCTGAAGGTGTGAGAGGAAACATGCCCTCAGATGGACTGCATTTATTCGTCTGCTTAGACCTTTAATCTGACATGTTTAGCAAAGCCTCTGCAGCGGCTGCTGAGAACGTTCCAGGAGAAGAAAGGAGGAGAAGCAGGATTCAGGTGTTGCCTCTGGAGGTTGTTGTGGTGTTGGTGGGGCAGGCTCCAAAGCTGACAAGAAAAAAAAAGTAGTGGTGCCAGCCAAGGAATGGGGTTCTCTGGTGCTGCTGAGCTGGGCAGGCTGCCCTGACTTTAAAACTGGTTTTTCTGGTCTCTTACTGGTCTTTTACTGGTCTTTACTGGACTGTTTTGCCACATGGAACCCCAAGAATGCCCACAAGGTCCTTCATATCCTTTATTGCAAATGGCACCACGTCTACTCTTGATTCCATTCCACTCTTGAGGGCCACAGAGCCTAATTTCCCTTCTTGTTCCCCTTCTTGTCCCAAACTAGGACTTCAGTGGAATTACTTTGTGCAGATCATGAGCTTAGACTTGAGCCAGATAAGACTTGTGGCAGATAAGGGCTCCTGTCCTTGCTCTGTACAGAAATTGCTGAAATGCTGCCCACTTTGAGGAGAGATCTGCTGATTTCCACCAGCAGGAGAAGGGCAGCTTTCCAGTCCTGGTTTTAATCCATCAGAGATCTCCTGCAAACAGCTGCCTTTTATTTATTTTCTTCTTTTTTTTTTTTTTTTTTTCTTTTTTCTTTTTTCTTCTTCTAGTTGGGACTAACTCAATGTCTTTCTCTTTTTTAATAGTTTTTTTTTTTTTTTTTACTGTGGAGGGAATCTCTATTTGCTGTGTCCTGGTGAAGTCCCAGTTATTCCTATTTCATTTACATCAACATCACTCAAGACTTAGTCACCAGCCTTAAATGATGTTGACTTAACATGGATTTAAATAGAATAAAAAAATGACTCATCACTGTGTGAGGGATTTCTGAGGCTGAGCAAAGGGGAGAAAGTGGAACAGTTTAATCCTTAACTTCTTCAAATCCTTCTTTTCTCTCTCCTGCTAAAATGGAAGGAGGGAATTCCCTGTGGAGCTGAAACTCTGATGATGGGAAAAAGGGGTCACTTTGCAAAATACAAAATAAAAAGAAACTTTAATCACCGTGATAAGATTCTCCTTAAAAAACATTCAGTTCTGCCCTGAGAGCCCTGAGCTGCAGCACATTCATCATCACAGGGACCTTGAGCTGTGGTAAATTGTAAAATTGTATTTGTAATTGTGGTTACAAATTCCATGTGGCGCAATGCTGACGGCACGGCAGTGGGGACACAAAACAGGTCAGAGGGGGCTCAGCTCTGCTGCATTTTGGAGCAGGTTTTAAAAGGGAAAAAAAAAAACCTAACTCCTGCAAAATCTTGTGCCTAAATCATTTTAAAACCTGGCCCAAGGAGTTGAAGGCACAGCAATGGGGACACAGGGCCTGGGGACAGTCTGGAGGGGCCTCAGGCCTTCACTCAGGTCTGCTACATTTAAAAAAAAAAACACCCCTAACTGCTGAAAAATCCATGCCTAAATAATTTTAAAGCCTGGCCCAAGGAGATGATGGCACAGCAGTGGGGACACAAGGATGTGAGGCAATTTGGATGGGCCTCATGCCTTCACTCAGGTCTGCTCCGTTTTGGAGCAGATTTTTAAAAGGGAAAGCAATCCCTAACTCCTGCAAAATCTTGTGCCTAAATAATTTTAAATCCTGGCCCAAGGAGCTGATAGCACAGCAGTGGGGACACAAGGATTTGGGGCAATTTGGAGGGGGCAGTTTAGAGGGGCCTTAGGCCTCCACTCAGATCTACTACATTTTGGATGAGATTTTAAAAGGGAAAAAACCCACCCCTAACTGCTGAAAAATCCATGCCTAAATAATTTTAAAGCCTGTCCCAGGGAGCTGATAGCACAGCACTGGGGACACAAGGACTTGGGGCAGTTTGGAGGGGCCTCAGACCTTCACTCAGCTCTGCTCCATTTTGGATATGATTTTAAAAAGAAAGCAATCCCCAACTCCTGCAAAACCCTGTACCTAAATAACTTTAAATCCTGCCCCGGGGTGCCCACAGTGTCCCTGCCGTGGTGCCACAGCTCCTCTGGGGACAGAAAGGGCTGTGTGGTGGCCGGAGCTGGAGCCCCTCTGAACACGGAGTGGCAAATCCTCCCCAGGGGCTGGAATTTGGCATCCAGAGCCAAACCCACATCATCCACCGGCAGCCACTTCAGCTCCTAACGCCGGCCAGGCCTCAGATCTGCACTTTGCTCCTTTCTCTGGAGCAAAAAAACAGAGAGCGGATCAGAGGACACCCCCCCAAGCCTTTGAGGAGCATCCAGCTGGGGTTGGAGAGCCCGATGACTTCACCGCGAGCGTCGCTCGCCGCTCTCGACGTCTGCAATAAAGAGACAGACAGAAAAAAAGCACCTTTGGAGCCTTTAAGGCTAATTAAGGAGTGCATCAAAAGGGAAAAAAAAAAAAAATGAGAGAAGGAGAGGGAGAGAAAGATACGTTTGGCTGACTGTGAATGAATCTTATAAAATGGAAATGGGAAACATGTGCAAACACTTTAAATATTTTTGCCCCTGCAAGATACTTGAAGACTTCCCTTGTAAAACAAATAGGGAACAAAATAAAACCAGGTTTCCTTCAGTCAGCACATAATCATTTTCATGTTAATTTTTATCTTGTTAACCCAAAAATCTATTAGAAGAAAATTATCTGCCTGAAATCTGGCTTGTGACTCACGCTAAGTGGTTCTGATATTTTGAGAAAATAAATCTTTACACTGTTTACACAAATCTATCTGAAATTACAGTGTGTAAAAGAAATAATGGTTTCGAGTGACCATAGGTGACAAATGATCAGGCTTCTGATGTTATTCCCCTTGGTCTTGGCTGCAGGGGAGGTTTTTTTTCCTTTTCTTTTAATCCCTTCTCGTTGTAACAATGGCAAAGCATGCCCAGAGCTAAATGCAAAACTAACTGAACATTCATTCAACAGTAAAATAATCGTGCTGTGAATGGTCAGATCCAGCCATAATTAAATTGGGCAGAAGAGTAATTTAATTACAGACCTGTCATTAATTGTGAGAAGCCTCCCTGCTTTTCATGCCAAGTTGTGCTACCAAAGGTTTTGGATTTTAGAAAAGATCATTTGCACACAGAGAGCAAGGTTCAGAATGGAATCATGTAATGATGGAATAACAGAATCATGGAATCATGGAATCAAAGAATCACAGAATCACGGAATCACAGAATATGAAAAGGACCCACAAGGATGATCCAAGTCCAGCTCCTGCTCTCCAGTCGTGTTTCATAGCTGTCACCTTAATTCTTCATTTTCTAAACAGGCCCACTGATTGCCATTAAAAGGAGAATCAAAGGTTTTTCAGGATTTAAACATTCCATTTTCTCCTCACAGATACCACCAGTCTCCACACATTCCTTGTGTCATTCCCCAAATACAGTACAATAATAATTCAACATCTGTGGCTAATCCTCCAAGCCAAAGGCTATAATTAATTCTAACCCCTTTCTTCTGCTTGAATTTCAGCAGCATAAAATAACAGGTAGAAGGAGATGTTCACCAGTGAGAAATCTGGATAAATACACAGAAGTTCATTAGTAAGAACAAGTGGTGTGTTTTGGCTGGAAAACATCTTTTTGGGGTAAAGAGAAGGAAGCAAATGAAATGAAACCTGGGCCTTTTATTCCAGGGTTTGAACTTTCCATATTCTGCCCCGAGTTGCTTTATTAGCTAAAGCTCTGGGAGGACAATTATTGAGTGGTTTATATTGAAGTCATTACTTAAATCCCCTTAAATTCATAGTGGGCAGCTTGGAAACTCTGCCTTGGTGCTGGGATTCCTGAGTGGGGCACAGGCTGCAGGCAAAAGCTGCTTTTTAGCATTTTTTTGTTATTTTGCAAATAGATTCCACTTCAGCGCTACCAGTTATCAAAACCTTTACAGCTGAGTTTTGCTTTTTAAAGGGAACAGAATCTTTCCCATCCTGTTTTGCAAACTTCATTCCCATGCTTTCTTTTCCATCCTCTGGATTTGAGTCTGTCTATCTTCATAAATAAAAAATAAATAGATAAATGCCTGTGCTGGAGGATGAAATCCTGGGAAGGGCAGCCAGTCCCAGCACCCATCTGATGGGATTGACACACAGATTCTCTCTTTCCCCTGACTGGGAAGGCAACACATTGGCACAGACTGGCAGGAAGAAATAAATATTTATTGGGAATAATTCCCAATAAATACTGGGAATAAATATTTGAATGGTAACCTTGGCATTCCCAGTAGGAGCACAAAAGCAGGAAGGGCTTTGGCCCCTGGGTGAGGGACAGCTGGGATGGGACTGGAGGAAGAGGAGCTGCCCACGAGGGGATCCCAGGCTTGGAGCCTGAATTCCTTTGGGAATTTTCTCCTCTGCTTGAAATCTGTGGCATGGCTGGAGCTGTTGGACAGGAATAACCTCAGGAATTCTCCCTGGTGAGACAGGGCAGAATCCAAAGGGGAAGCCCAGCAGGTGCCTTTGCTGGTCAGGGATTTCCCCCTGCTGAACGGGGCTCTGGATTGAAGCAGCTCCATGAATCCAACGTTTCCTCCTCATCTGCACTTCCCACCCCCTGTCCCAAGCCTTGTTTGATCCATGGGAGTGACACAGCAGAGGGCACAGCTCAGCATCCTTTGAGGGATGAACAAAGAGCTGGATTCCAGTGGGGAATGGGAGGAAAAGCCATTTATTTATTGGAAATCAGCTCCAAGGACTGCAGAGTTCTGAGGCGACAGGATTGGTTTTGTGGCACTAAAACAGAAAAGGTTTTGTGGCCTGCAGGGCCAGGCAGGCAGAGCTTGATGCCCAGACCATTTTAGGATGGTCTGCATGGCATTTTTGGGCTGTTCCCAGCAGGACAACTCCCCAGGAATGCTGGGCTGAGCTGCCCACCCAGGCCACAGCAATAACTGGGTTTGGTTTGAGCTGCAGATCTCCCACCACAACAAGCAGCACTCCCAGTTGGGCACCTGGCACCAAAAACAGCTCCAGGAAATCCAATCCCATTCAGCAGGGGGGGAAAAGATTCCTGTTGGGAAAACAGGGAGAAGCTCCTGCCCTAAAGACCTGCCCTTCCATCCCTCCACAGGTACCTGCTGGGCTTGGTCCTTCCAGGTGCTTGAGGGTTTGAAACACACAATAATTTCACAGAGAGGAAAAGCCAGGCTGGGCCCCACCACAACAGCAGCCACAGAATTATACCCTGTGCTTCCTGCAGCAAGGAGAATTTGCTTCTCTATTACCCAAAAATGACACAGTTGAGCTCCGTGGCTTGAAATTATCATCACTTGGAAACACGAGGAGGAATGATTGAAGGATTTCAGCAGTGAACTGCAGTGATTCTGTTCATAAAGTGTCTTGGTGGCTGTTGAAACATTTAAAAATTCCTTTGATTTTTCTTTAATTAAAAATTAAATCTAATGGGATTTCTTTAATTCCAACTGCATCTAATTATTGCTATGCTTGCCTCGAATAATCCAGATTCTTGTCTGTGGATGTGAATTTGAGATTCTTAAATCATCATGAACCAAATATTAAGCCACATGGAGAGGCCTTAAAATGGGGCAAACTGGGAAAGTTATTAATTAATTAAATGACTAGAATGTACATTATTCATCCAGCATCATCAAACAGAGCCCAGAACATGGTGGTGATAGAAAAATCTATAATTTAGCTAATTTAGGGAGAGAAATGTGGGTTGAACAGCATTTTTGGTGAGAGGGGATTCTGTGTAAGTGTGTATTTGTCTGAATTTAGGACAAGCTCTTTAATTTAGGACAAAACACACTTGGTTGTGCTGATGACCATGAAGTTCACAAAAGAAAGGCCTGGCACAAAGAGAACTTTTTGCAGGAAATTCTGCTCTAAAAGACCTTCCCTGGGGGGATTAGAAGTCCCACAGCTCTGTAATTCTGCAATTGATGTCACTGTGGCCACTGCTGCTGATGGACCCTGCGGACCACCACAGGTGAGGCTGTTCAGACGTTCCACCTGCTGGGGAAAGGTGTTTTCCAATCGTTTTTCCCCAAAAAAAGAATGGCAGGGCTGGGATTATCTCAGCCCCAGTGCCACCAGCCAAATAAAGCAGGAGACTGGCTGCCAGCTTTATCCTCAAGGATTAATAACGTGGCAAGATTTCCAGGGAAGTCAGCTGGAGCTGCTTTCCAGAAAACACGACTCAAAGGCATTCTGTTGTCCTGGAGAGAACGGAAATGTAGGAGAAAAAGGATCTGATGGGGTTCTGATGGGTTTCAGAGGACACCTCTGCAGCCAGGTAGGCTGGGATGTGTTTGCCTGGAGCTGGGAGGGGAAGGAAAAGGTGGATGGATGGGAAGCACATGGAGTGACTGTGAAACCCCTCTTCAAAGGGCTCCGCTGTCACCCTGACCTTTTTCAGCCTTCTGATGTTTGCATTCTTGTCGTGGACTTTCTCATGGATTTTCAGGCAAACAAAGTGATTGTTTATCATTCCCCTATTGATGGACTTCCAGTTTGACCAGTGTGGTTGGAGAGGTGGCAACCTCATCCTCCAATCCCTGGTCATTGTCCAGAATCTATATAAATTGAGGTTGAAAATAAACTGCTCTCTTTTTTTTTTGCCCTGACGACTGACTGTGTGTGTGTCCTTCATTTCGTGTCCCCTAGTGACAGTTAATGATGTTTTCCTGCTTTGCAGCACCCACTGGTGTGGACATCAAAGGCACTGGGACATCAGGGAGCCTCTCCAGAGCTGGAACAGCCCCTTCTCTATCAACACCTTTCCTTCTTTTTGGTTTTCCTTGGAGATACTACAGGAATAGCCTCAGGGATGTTGGTGCCTTCCATTTTTTATGCCCCTGGGGCTGCACTAGATGATCTTTAAGGTCCCTTCTGTCGCCCTCAGTTTTCTTAATTTCCAGTGTTTGAAATCTTGCAGTGCAGATTCTCACGCAGCTTCAAGAAAACAATGCATATTTTTAGAATTTACCTATTGTGTTTACATATTTCTCCTCTGGGAGGACAAATGTGACTGATGGTGATGTTCACCATCCAGGTCAAGGAGGTGGCGATCTGTGTAGCCAATCTCTTGCCTGTTGTACAAAGGTATATAAGAATGGAGTCAAATAATTAAAATAGAGGAGCTTTCCCTTGACCTGCTGTGCCTGCCTCGTCCTTTGTGTGTCCGAAACTGTGACACCCTCCAACCCAAACCATTCCATGAATCCATGAACCCTTCCATGAGTATTTCTAAAGAGCCTAAAGATGCTCTGCTAGAACTGAACTCCTCTCTCCCCCCAAAAAAATGTATATAATAAAAGGAAACAGTTTGATTAGTAGAGATAAAATAAGAGGTAAAAGATGATTTGAGCATTATTTTGCCCAGGATCATGAAAAGCATTTTCCCTCCCCACAGTTGCAAAACCCAACTGATTGCCCAGATTTAGCTGAGCAATTGTGATGTCATTGCAATGCCTTTTTTTTTAAGATCCAAGCAATTATTTTCTGCTGGAGATGGGGCTGGCACTGAATTCCTGTCAAACACAGCTCAGGTGCTGAAGTGAAACTGCAGCTTTGGAGGATTTGCTTGTTTGTGTTGTTTGGGGGCTTGTTTTTCTGCGTTTGCCTGATCTTTGTCCACACAAACATTCTGCTGCACCTCGGGTTGTTGTCTAAGAAAATAAATCACAAAGCTCTTGTCTGGAGGGGCTTGGCCTGGATGAAGCAAGCAGCAGGTCCAGGCACATCCAGGATGTGTCTGTGTGCTTCAAACAACCCCAAACTACAGCAGTTACCTCCAGGTTTGAGCCAGGAAAGATCTTCACCCTCACTGGAGGGGCTGGCAGCTGATGTGCTGCAATTATTGAAGGTCTGATGAGCTGGAAGAATAAAGCTGTTATTGAAAGGTGAGTTAAGAGCAGGGGAAAGAGAGCAGATCATCCAGAGAGGGGATTGGGTCTGGGTGGTTTCTGTACACATATTTTGTGTTTTAAGGACTAAGAGTAAGAACTAGAAAGAGTCATGGCATCATCATGGAATGGTTTGGCTGGGAAGGGATCTTAAAAATCATTTATTTCCACGGGCAGGGACACCTTCCACCATCCCAGGGTGCTCCAAGCCTTGTCCAACCTGGCCCTGGACACTTCCAGGGATCCAGGGGCAGCCACAGCTTCTCTGGGAACCTGTGCCAGGGCCCCTCCACCCTCACAGGGGAGAAGGTGAAGGCTGAGGCAGGAGAACTGTGGTCCAAGACCAAGAAAAGCAAATACTCCAGTGTTTTGTTCAGGGAGGGTGAGCCAATCCTTTTGAAAGAGCACATTGGAGCCTGAATCCCTTGGCTCCTTTTGAAAATCTAATTGCATTTTGATACACAAAGATCATTAAACCACGGAGGTGGTGGATGAAGAAGAATGGAAGGTAACATTCTCCTTCAAATTCAGAAATAACATGAACTTCATGGAACAAACACACTGAGCAGTCCTAGGAAGACACCTCTGGGTACTTGGATTGGGTAGAAATTAATCTGGATGAAAATAAGACCAATCCAGCAGCAAAAACGTCCCTGACAGGCTAATGTTCAATTTAAATAAACAGTTCTAATGAGATCTGTTATTACCTGCTATTTTGTCATGCTCTGGCATGCAGTCCCAAGTCTAATGTTTCTAAATGCTGTCATAAATTTTTTTCAACCTAATCTGCTCCTAAAAATTTCAGCTCATGTCCCTCCTGGTTCACAGTAAATTATAGACAGTGTTGAAGCCTGTGAGGGAACCTAAACTTTCCTTAGAGAACCCCAGAACTCCAAAGCCAGTCTTTCCTCATCCCACAGGTTGCTGTGACTGTGAAGTTTTGCAAAGAACTCTTCAGATGGACCTGCCAGGCTCCCAATTTTGCATAAAATATATACAAAAAATCACGCAGCTGATCCAAAATTACCTGTTTACTGCCCACAGAGGGGAAAAAAGCTTCAATAACCTGTGCCCATCTGGTGTGATCAACCACATCACCTCCTCTGCTGTAAAAAAACCCCTCCAGGTACCATACCTCCTGCCCTGCCAGTGCTGGTCCAGGCAGCTGTGCCCAAATTTGGGTGAAAAACCCCATTTCTGGCAGTTCCTGCTGGTCTCAGCAGAGGTCTGGCCATGGAATTGTCCTTGAGGGCATCTCCACCTGCTTTAGAGGGAAAGGAAACAGGACCTGTGTCCTGGACATTCCCTCAGTATTTACTGTATCCTCAGCCTTGGTGTATCCATGTTTTTTTGGGCACAGGGGACGTGTCCTGGAGGATCCCAGAGTGGTGATGTCCTTTGGGTGAGCTCAGCATGGGAGGCAGCTCCCTGTTCCATGGTTTTGCTTTTTCATGGCAGAATCTAGCCAGGATGTTTTGTTCAGGCCTGCCCTGCAGGAATTGCAGGGTAGCTCCACTTATTCCAGTGGATCTGCTCTTAATTTTTTTTAATTTGATAGATCAAAGGGGGCTGAGAATCTCTCACTGACACAGGAAATAGTGGGAATACCCAAACTGCAGCATTCTGTGTTGTGTTGCATCACCAGCACCTCCCTGCTGCTCACCTGCTGGGAGAAGAGCACTCAAAGGCCAGGAAAGTCAGAGGGAAAAGGGAAATAAAAGAGTTCTGAGAGACTCCTGAGTGATCCAGTGTAGGGTTTGATCCAGATGTGGTGACAACTGCACGTGGGTCGTGTTGTCATGTGGGGGAATGAGGAAGGAACACCAAAGCTGAACAAAGAATTTCGGATGGTTAAGCCCCTGAAATAAAGCTCCAGGCAAGTGGTGATGCTCTAACAAAGTACCAGACACCTCGAACCACTGAAATGATCCAGTGATTGTGAATTCTGCTGGCTTTGGTCAATGCCTTTGCTCCAGTACCCCCAAAACCTGGCCCCAAATGCTGTTCAGAGCTGGAAGGTTTGGGAGTCCCTGTCCTGGGGACACAGGGGTGGAGAGGAGCTGCTGCTCAGCACAACGTGAGGGATGTCACTCACTGGAAAAAGAACCAGAATTCCAATTTGTCCGTGAATTCTGCAGTGTTAAAACCCTTATCATCACTGCCATGCAAGCAACTAAAAGCATTGGAAGCACATTTTTGGGGGTGAGAAGCTTTTTAACTTCTTTTCCTGTGGTATATAAATCTGCACGAGTGTTGTCACTCCCACAGTCCAAACAGTTTATTCAAAGACTGAGAGGAGTGTTCAGTTCTCCACCAAGGTCAGGACAACTTTGCTGTGCTCTGACAATCCCCGAGCAGGTAATACTTCTAATGCTTTATTAACACAGACTGGGGTCAATAAACACTTTGTACTGCCCTCCTCCCATATCTCCCCACGTAATTCCCCAATCCTAATGCCTAAAGACCAGAGGGATTCCCAGCCCCAAGCCAGGGAAACCTCAGCAGTTCAGCTCCATTTCAGCTCTTTTTAAGGCCACCGTGGCTGCCACCTTGATAAATGCAGTTGTTACTAGGAAAGAACAAAATCCTTTAATCATTTTCAAACATTAAATTCCATCATGTCTGGCCCGTAAATGTAAAGTTCACTTTCCAGGAAGGATTTACCAAAGTCGATACCTCGTGCTGGCAGGACGTTCACTGTACATTTAGCAAAATGATTTTTTCAGGGGGTGGCTTTTGATACTTTCAGCTCCAAAACTACGACCGTGCCCTAATTTGCCCTGAGTGGCTGCAGCTGAATGTTGTCATCTGTCCCTAATAAGAGCTTTGTTTGTCCCGGGCTTATTCCAGGATAGTTAAAACTGCAAAAAAAAAAAAAAAAAGAAAAGAAAAAAAAAAAGAAAAAAACCAGAAAAATAAAAGAAAAATAAAAGTGACTTGAGCTCCAAGTCTGTTCCCCCTCCCCGTGCAGCCTCCAAAGCCTGACGTCTGTGCTGCTTTCTCAGAGGCAATGTTCAACATCTGGTGCCGAACCAGTGGGGTCAAATAATGTTCTCACCATTTAGCGTAATTAACTCCAACCGCCCGTCTGCTGCACGGCCCCGCCGCAGCCAACACAAGCAAAGCTGGGCCAAGGAGAAATTTCTGCTCATTATTAAACCCAAATCTAAGCACTTGTCTGTCTGTAAAAACAGAGCGAAGGGAGGAAAACTGAAACCGGCGAACAGGGTCTGAGGTTTCAATAAATGTCAGAGAGCGTCAAGTCTGTTTGGATTGCAAATTATTGCTGGCTGATGGTCTATTATTTTACAACTGGCGATTGCTGTCAGGAGGTGGGGAGGGGGTGGAGGGAGAGGGTGCTCGAATCCCAGCCAGAGGGGAACAGAAGTTGCAAAATACTGTAACAATCGTTTGAAAAAAAAAAAAGCCAACCCCACCGAAGTCACTTTCATGTTGGCTGAATTTAGAGTTTTCATGGAGTATCTTTCATTGAGCATCTCTTTGGAGAGTAAAGAGGGCTTTGATGGGTGTCCCATCACCAAGGACAGGTTGGACAGGGCTTGGAGCAATCTGGGATAGGGAAAGTGTCCCTGCCCGTGGAGGAGGTGGGGTTGGATGGGCTTTGAGGTCCCTTCTGACCCAAACCAGTCTGGGGTTCCACGATTCCCTTGGGACAGGGACCACCCCCAGTCCCTCCCTGCCATCCCTGCCTCTGCTTCCAAACACCACTCCCAGGAGAATTAAGACAAGAGGAGAACCATGAACACGCAGAGCACAAAAAGCCCATCCCACCTCCCTGTTGTGCTTTAGGTGAGCTCTCACCTTGTCAAGCAGAGATAAGAGAATTTTTAAATGGTTCTTAAATTCTTTCGGCAAATGAATTAAAATACGAATGGGCAGCTGCTTCTTGAAATAGAGTGGAGAGGACATTTTATGGTACAATCCCAGAATCCCAGAGTGGATTGGGTTGGAAAGGACCTTAAATTTCATCCCATCCCACCCCTGCCATGGGCAGGGACACCTTTCACCATCCCAGGGTGCTCCAAGCCCTGTCCAGCCTGGCCTTGGACACTGCCAGGGATCCAGGGGCAGCCACCAACCAATCCTGATGGATTTGATTCCCACTGAGCACAAACACAGAGGATCAGACCCAGTTTGTGAGGAGAAGGGAGATGGTGAGGGATGAGCTGCGGGAAAAGCACAAATCAGCAGATGGACAAATGCCCACAGCCACAGAAAGCCAGGACAGCAAAATGCTTATTGCCCCAAAGAAGGGAACATTGTCTTAATCCCACAAAAATCTTCCAGTTGCTAAAACCTGTTGGGTTTGGGCTCTACCAAATGGCCCAGCTGAGGCTTCTGACATCGGGAAAAGTAAATAAATCCATCCCATGTGCAAAACAATCAATGAAAACATCCTGCAGTTAATGGGGGAAAACATTTCCCCCAACAACGCTGATTCCAGATCCAAATTTCTCAGCCAGCTTTTTTGGAAGCCAACCAAGCCATTGAACAGAACTTTACAACTCAACACAGGCCGGGGAGCTTTGAAATCTGTGAAGGGATGAAATGCAGGGAGATGTTTTTACATGGAAGACATGGTTGCTCTAGATCAATATGTGAGGTGGGCTAAAATAATTTGCAATTTTATAAAGCGAGAATAAGTCTTTACAGCCCACCTTTTTTTTTTTTAATTTAGATTTTTTTTTTCAGCAATCCAAAGCAAAGAATTCAAGTTTGAAGACAAGAGGGCTTTAAATGAAATATAAATATTCAAAAACGTGGCTGTTTGGTGCTATATGGAAAAGTAAATTCTATTTCTTTTTTTTTTTTCCTATTTTTCTCTCCCTAAATTAAACCTGTGTTCAGCAAAGTGAACTGAAAAAGAATGGATTCATGGTTACAAAAGAGTGGTTATGCTCTCCTGTGCCCAGCACCTCCTCCTCTCTCCCTCACACGCACACAGCCACTGGTAATAAAAGTGTAACTTATGATTTCGCACCAATAATATCCCAAGAAGGGTGCCTCGATTTTCCCCTGGAGCAAAGGAAAGAGGCCAAAACAATCAACGTCTCTCTTGTGCAGAGCTGAGCTTGGGCTCCACTTGGACTCCACTCTGCATCCCCCCTGAGCCTCTGGAATATTCTTTACCTGCCAAACTCCTCAGCCCCAAATGTGATGGTCACCCTGGGGCTTTTTTTTTTTTTTTTTTTGGCCCCTCTCAAAGCCAGGGGAGGAACGTGGATCACCCAAAGGTTTCCCTTCCACCAACCCAACAGATCTGCCAGGCAGAGCTGATCGATATTTTCCCAGTGCAACAACTTTCTGCTGTGAAATCCAAAGGTCCTAAAGATATGTTTAAAATTTTCTGGCTTTTGTCAAAAAAATGATCCCAATTCCTGGTTTCTGGAAGCAGGAAGAGTTTGCTGTCCCCTCACTTGCTTTGACTGTAGGGTACAATGACTTCAGATTGTGCCAAGAGGAATTTCTCTGTCTCACCAAGCTCTGACTTGGGTCAGCTCACACAGGACTGGAAAATTCTCCTGGGATGGGAAATCTCTGGGAGCACAGGGCCCAGGAATTGCTGTGCACATGGCAGGGGGTGTGTTCCGTGCCTTGGAAGGATTCCTGGTTATCCACACTGTGCAACACTGCCCAGGGAAGAGGAGATGTGCTCTTTGTAATGCACAGTAATTAAATCAGCTCTAATCAACCACAGCATCTCTTTGGGAAGCATCCATGAATGAAAGGCTCCCTTTTTTTTTTTTTTTTTTTTAGTACGAGTTTTTCTCATTAGTTACACCAAAGCTGCATTTAATTCTGGTCTTGGCTGAACTAAACTCAGATGCACGGAGAGGGCTGAGAGTAAACTTTAACTCTTATGTTTGGAACTGCCCCTGGAAAGCTGAATATCAACATAATCCCTGTCAGACCCCCTGTGACCAAACATGCACTTAAAGGAAGAGTAAACAGCCAAACCTCCTCGAGCTGCTTTGGCCCCAGCCCTGTTCCTTCCCTTTGGCACTTGTTCCCTTGCAATGATGGATTAACAGCTCCGGATTTCAGCAGTTTCTCTTCCCCCTTCCCTCTATTGGGATTAAGTGTTTTGGTGTAATTAGTTTCTAATTGCTGTGTCCCAACCATGGGAGTTGAGGGGTGGATATCCATGGACATCCCAGCTCTCCTCAGGGCAGGAGGGAGCGAATTTCCCCGGGAAGAGAGGCTGACCATGTTTAATGAGCACTTCTGGCCTGACAAATGGTTGTGTAAAACACTTCCTCCCTTCCCATGTGCTCCCTGCGTGCCTGGGCCCTCACAGTGCCAAGCTCTTCACTTCTGGATTAAGTATCACACGCTCCACAATTATTTTGTCTCCTTGTCAGATGTTGGCTGTGGAGAGAGGCCACTGGCTTTGTTCCCCACCTGGGTGGTGGTAATGGGCTGCTGGGTCACCCCAGACACACAGAACAATTGGGGAATTCTCAGCTTGAGGGAGAAAACTGATTTTTCCCCCCCTCAGCTCCTCCATTCCAGATGCAGAATCTTGGAAAAGAATCATGGAATGCTTTGGGATGGGAGAGACGTTAAAACTCATCCAGTTCCAGCTCCTGCCATGGGCAGGGACACCTTCCACTATCCCAGATTGCTCCAACCTGCCTTGGGACATTTCCTTGGGCACTCCTGATGAATCTGAATTTATCTGCACCCCTTTGCAGGCTGAGTCTGCAGTGAGCTCTGCCCACCATCTCTGCTGTGGGGCTGAACTGCTCAGAGCCCAGGAAATCTGAGGATCCTCTGACCCTCCATGACCCTCAGGAGTCCCTTCCAACCCCGGAGATTCTGTGAGCCCAGGACTGGGTGAAAACTGTAAGAGAACAAATCTTCACCCTACATTTTACAGCTGAAAAAATTAAAAAATAAAAAATTCAGTGAATTCCCATTGAAATGTGACCCCAGAATTGCACCAGCCTCAATAAATCTCATTGTCCTTGGCTAAAATATCCTCGGAATAATTCTCCAGTTTTAACCAGGCACATCTATTAATCGGCCTCACCCAGATGAGAAAAACACTGGGAAAGAACATCCCTTTTATTGGACCTTCAAAACATTTTCCAGACAAAAATTTCATCCAACCTGGGGCTTAACATTTAGAAGCTGGACTTGGCATTTTAAGATCTGGTCGATACAAAGTTTGGGACAAACCAAACCCAAAAAAAAAAGAAGGTTGTTGAACAAAACGTGAGCTGAGCCCATGATGGATGGACCCTTTCTTTGGTCTCATTCAGCACTGAAACCACCCGTTGGCTTGGCCACCCTGAGCTCAAATATTATTTAATGCTGGCGTAAAAAGAAAATAATAATTCTGCAGTGTGAGTGTTCCACAGCGCGGCTTCCAATTCACCTCTGGCCTTCCAGGCTCTGGGCAATGATTCATTTTCCTCCTGACAGGACGGGGTACAACATTCTCAGCACTTCTTGGGTGGAAGAAAGTTTGTAGGAAGCAAATCCACAGCGAGCCATTAAACTTGATGAGGATTAATCCCCCTCCCTGGCTGGTTTCATGTCCAAAATGCATCCATGGCTTGGAGGATTGAACTGGAGTCCCCAGCTGGGAGCTGAGCTGTGATCTGGGGGTTTTGGGGAGTGTGTATGCACGACCTAACTAATGGTGGAACAAACCCCAGTGCTCGGGGCTTGGGGAGTCCCACTCCAGCAATAACAGATTGTAAAAGATCAAGTTTCAGCACAATTAGCTCCTGGCTGCAGTTTATTACCCCATCGGAGATTTAAAACATGATTTTTTTTCCCCCCCCTCCACTGCATTCCAACAATACTTAAGTGTCTGGAGCTGACACTGTAAAACAATAATAGAGTGACAAATATCTGTCTGTCCAAAGACAAACCCGGTGGCTGGGCTTGTTTGGAGACAGTAAACCGTAAAACATGACTGAAAATGGCCTTTTCTCCTTCTTCTCGCAGGTTACAGGGCTGGGTGGAAATGTCTTTGGTGTCTTGGTTGGTTTTTATTTTTTGGTGGGATTTCAGGAGGGCTGAGGCTTCTGAAGGACAAGGCCCAAGGGATGAAGGAAGAAATCCCTGTTATTTCTCCAGCAGAACTGAAGGTAGAAGGAGGTGGAACTGGATGAGCTTTAAGGTCTCTCCCATCCAAAAGCATTCCACCACTCTATCCCAAGATTCTGCATCTGGAATGGAGCTGAGGGCACTGACAGGGGGGGAAGAAAATCAGTTTTCTCCCTCAAGCTGAGAAATCCCTGATTGTTCTGTGTGTCTGGAGTGACCCAGCAGCCCACCAACACCCAATGCCTCCATGTGAAAAAGAATTTGGTGGATTCAATTCCTCTCTGCAGATGTGCAGCTCTTCCCAGTGGGTGTCAGGAGCCCCTGGATGTCCCCTGGGATGACGTGGGGACCATTCCAGCAGTTTTATTTCCTTGGCCTGGATGAAACACGTTGGAACAGCACTTGCAGGACACCACGAGCAGGGATATGTTTGGGGACATCTTGCTCTGCTGGTTTTTAATAAGAACACCCTGCAGCTTCCAAAGCTCCATGCCAGGAGTGAGCAAGAGAAAGGAAGGCACAGAGGAGGAAAAAGGGGGAAGCTGGGAGTTGTCAGGGTCGATCTGGGAGAGTTTCCATGGGTTGGAAGTGAGAAGCATCCTGCATTTTTGCAAAACACGGAGTTGCATTTATGGGAGCAAATTGCAGCGACTAAGAGAGGGTATGAAACTTCTCAGTGACACAATAAACAGCAGGGCAGAGTTATTTCCATTTAATTAAAGCCCTGTTTACTCAGACCCTGGTGTTCCAGCCCTAAAGCAGAGCTGCAGCACCACGTTTGCCCCGTGGCTCTGGTGTTGTGCAAAGCTGTGCAGGTGAAGGTGTCACAGGAGCAGCCCGGGGGTGTCCCTGCACCCAGGAGGGTCCAGAGAGGCAGCTCTGCTCCAGGAGTGGGTCAGCACAGCAGAAGGAGTCTCCAGAAATCCAGGGGAGGGCTGGGGGGCTAAGAAAACACGGAGCAATTGGAACAACCCCGGGCTGATCAGTGTCGTGTGGTCTCCCCTTGCTCTGGGTGGGATTCAGCTCACTGAGCTCTGCCCAGCTCTAGGCCACCTGTCTGGTTTAATCCATTCCTCAAGTCCAGTTCAAAGCCAGCAGCCTAGAGGGAAGTTAGAAATGAGGTTAGAAATGGGGGTCTCACACAGGTCCTTTCCTTTTCCAGGAAAATTGAATTCCCTTTTTCAGGGGATCATGGAAATATGGAACAGTTTGGGTTAGAAGGGACCTTGAGGATCATTTATTTTTTAATCCTTTTGCTATCCCAAGGTGCTCCAAGCCCCAGTGTCCAACCTGGCCTTGGACACTGCCAGGGATCCAGGGGCAGCCACAGCTTCTCTGGGAATTCTATTCCAGGGTCTCCCCACCCTGCCAGGGAGTGTCCAGCTTGGACACCTCATCCTTCAACACCAGGAGATGGAGAAGCCAAATCCCAGCTTTTCTGGGTAAAACTCCTGTGCAGGAGGACGTTAGTGGTGCCATGGAAGCTGCAGCTCCAGCCTGTGGGCTGTCTGCCTTCCAAAGCCACCAGGACAAGGGGGTTTGGTGGTTTTGTTGGCTGCCTGCACGGGGCAGGGCTTGAGCCCAGCCTGGTTTGCACAGGTCAGGCTTAAGGCACGCTGGTGGAGAGGTGCAGGAGCCAGGCTGCAGTGCCAGAGCCTGTGGATAAACACAGCCTGCTCTCCGTGCAGGAACAGCAGCCCTGCAACGTCATTTTTCCAGTGATGTCGATCTGGCACCTTCCTGCTGCACTAAACTCGCTTTGAGGGAGTCAAGTTTAAAAAAAAAAAAAAAAAAAATCCCTAAAAAAAAAAGTGGGAAAACCAACAATGCTAAAAAAAGGCCTACTATATTTAGGATGAAGCTGAGGATGCATTGGTCAGTGTCCAAGGGAAGTGGCCCAATGACCTGATTACTGCTCAGCAAAGTCGATGGGAAAAGCTGAAACTGGAAAACTCGATCGGTTTTATGACCTTTAAGGAGTGCAGTCAGGAAAGGGAGTTTAGTGCCTCTATCTTACCATTTGTTTATAATATTAGTCACTCTTAGAAGAGGGCCTGACTCATGCTGCCAGAGCTTCTCCTCCTGTATAAACTAAAACGCTGTGACATTCACTTATTTCATTATTTTAGGCCCCTCCCAAGTGAATGCTCTCCCTGGAGCACCTTCTCCTCCCAGTGACACCAAGTCTGCACAGAACAACATCTGGCACTTGCTCCTTCCACTCCACTCCAGGCGCCTGCTGGAGGTGGCCAAAATTAGCAGCACATTCACCCTCATCCCTGTGCTCAGTGCTGAGGGGATGAACATCCAAATTCGGGGCTCTCAGCTTCATTTAGGGCTAGGATTTTCTGGTCTAGTGTCTCTGCACTTAGAGGCACTCAAACATGTTTATCTTCGTGTGTTTGTGAGTTCACTGAGCTGAGAGAGCTGAGGATTGGGCAATAAAGCTCATTCCACTGCAATCATCACCCCCACCCCAATCAACCCGGAGATTTCACACTTGATTTTAAAAGATGGGCTGCAAACCACGGCTGCATTTTTCTGCCATGATCTCTCCTAGGTGCCACCTCTGTTTTACACGGGAGATGGAAGGTCTATTTATAAATCCCAGCCTGCACAGAGCCATCAGAGCCATCAGATCTGGCCTGGGTGCCAGCTGGGAGCTGCAATCCCCAAATGTGCCCTGGGAGCCCTCGGGGAGAAGCTCTCTGGGTGGAGACCTCAGTTTGGCTCCAAACCACCCCGCAGGTGTTGGGCTCCAGCAGAGTCACCAAGGTGTGAGAGGCAAAGCCAGCCATTCCAGCCAGCCCAGACTGGTTCATGCTTATTTTCTTTCCTGCTAATTGCCCCTGCAGCCAGGATTCCCTCGTTAGCTGCTGGATCCCCTTTCTCCCCTTCCCACCCCAGGTTTATTCCCGACGTTGGCAGGCTGGAAAACTGGCCTGGCTCCAACCCTCCCAGAGCCTGGAACACGAGCCTTGCACAACCCTCCCAAGGCACCACTTTCCCCGTTGCCACCTCAGCTGGCAGCGCCGTCCCAGGCTGTTCCCTCTTGCCCAACATCCCCGTGTTCCCCTGGGAAAGCTCTGTCTGGAGTAGAAAATGATGTTTGAAAACAAAGGCACGTGGCAGCGGTGGCAGGGACAGCTGGATGTGCTCGCCGAGGAGAGGAGAGGGATGATTGATTGTCGGGAAATCTATGATTTGGTCATGGTGGGGTGGTGAAAATGGAGCGCTGCACTTCATTCCCACTTCATTCCCACTTCATTCCCAAGGAGTTCATCCTGGATTCCCGTCTCAGCAGAGGCTTTGTCTGCTCTGGAGGGATTTGCAGCGTCCCCAAGTGATGCCATGGCCTGGGCAGGCCTCAGGAGCAGCCCTGAGGGCAGATCTGTCCCCTGCCTCCCTGAATTCAGCTGTGAGGGGCATGCAACTCAATCCACACTCTGGAAAACAGAAGGAATTGATCGTCCCAGTGAATGCCCAGAGCTCTGGATCAGCTTTCTGCCTCCTGAACTGTTACCTGTTGGTGACCACACCAACAGACAAGTCCCAAATTCAAGGGGATGCTTTAATTCCATCTGGGAAAACGTGGAGTTCCAATCCACATTATTGGGTGGCTCAAACTCACGGAATTGTGGAATGGTTTGGGTGGGAAAGGACCTCAAAGCTCATCCAGTTCCACAGGGGCACCTCCCACTGTCCCAGGCTGCTCCAAGCCCCATCCAGCCTGGCTTTGGACACTTCCAGGGATCCAGGGGCAGCCACAAGAATTCCTTCCCAATCTCCCATCCAGCCCTGCCCTCTGGCAGTGGGAAGCCATTCCCTGTGTCCTGTCCCTCCATCCCTTGTCCCCAGTCCCTCTCCAGCTCTCCTGGAGCCCCTTTAGGCCCTGCCAGGGGCTCTGAGCTCTCCCCAGAGCTTTCTTTTCTCCAGGCTGAAAAACCTAATAAACAAAACAAGAATATTAAATATATTTGTTAACAACAAAATGTTATAAATATTGAATTTAAATCCCTATTTAAGACCTTTCCCTAAATGATTGACCAGAGGTTTATGACACAAGTCAGTAACTAAACATGATTTGTTTAAAGAACAGTTTCCATTTTAAAAAGCAAATGCTGTCAAACCACTCATGGGGGAGAAAAAAGTGCCTTTGGCGTTGTATTAACGATATATTTTTAATTTCCCAGTTGCTGCAGTCTCGCTGTTTGCATTTAAGGCTGTCAGAAAGAATTGTTTAATAAGTGCCACGGAACAAAGAGGCTGGAAATCACCTCCCTAGGAAAGCCAGGAAAGCTTTCAGCAAGAACCTGGAGAAAGAAAAGCCCAGCCAATACTCAGAAGTGCCTGTTTGTGCTGTAATTAAAGGAATTTTGATAAATTAAATTTTGATAAATTAAACCTTCTGTGGGGCTGAGTAACATCTCTGAAGGCAGAGAGGTTTTAGGGATAAATTGGTGCACAAGTGTCAGTGTAGGAATCTCTGGAAGGATGGGCTCATTTCTTAGGATCAGCATTTTCCCAAGGCAAGTCCAGCAAAGCTTGGCCTAGTCCAGGTCTAGCAAGGACAGGCAGGAGGAGGGATGGCTCTGGGGAAATGCCTCATCCACCCTCCCACTGCAGGAAAAAATCATCCATCTCCCCTTGCTCTGTTTCAACTTGATCATGAACCTCATGGAAATGAAGGATGGGGGCTGAGATATTGGTAAAAATCCCTGGGTTTGGTGGGGAAACCCAAAGAATTTCACTGATAGTGGGCTGGTTTTGTTGGGTTGACTGGTTCTGGTTTGGGTTTTTTTGCAGCACAGAGCCTCATCTTTATAATTAATAAAACCAAATTACAGAAAATAAATGGGTGTCACAATTGTCAGTGAAGGAATCTCTGGAAGGATGGGGGTAAAAATCCCTGGGTTTGGTAGGGAAACCCAAAGAATTTCACTGATATTGGGCTGATTTTGTTGGGTTGACTTGTTCTGGTTTGGGGTATTTTCCATCACGGTGCCTCATCTTTATAATTAATAAAACCAAATTACAGAAAACACCATCTGGCCTTAACTCCTGGCCTGATGACCTGCACAGCACCAATCTGAGCTCCTTCTCCTGGTACACCGTCCCTCCCCAGCAGGCTCTGGGACAGCTTTCAGCAGGAGCAGCACTTTTCCAGCCCAGCTTTACAGAACTTCCCCTTGGCTTTGCCCTCCTTACACAACCCTGCCATTTCAAATGTCAGCTTTTTATTGAGCAAGAGACTTGGAGGAGTTAAAGTGGCCTAGAAAAAAAATAATCCCCAGAACCCAGCCTGGGTCTCCAGGGAGCTCCTGCTCTGCTGGAAGGAGCTGGGAACTCTGCTGGTACAGCTTCCAGGACCTGCAGCCCTCCCGTGGCACCTCTCACCTTCACTTTTACCCCTGATTATCCCTCTCAGCCTCGGAGAGGTTTTCTGGTTTCATCCAGGGAGGGAGGTAAGGACAGGGAAGCTCTCCACACCCTCTGGGACTGCTGAACTCTGCAGGGAGCTGGGGCAGTGCTGGGAATTTTGGCACCTTCCACCAGAGCTGGGGCACTGCTGAGCCAGTCTGAGGAGCCCTGGGCACGAGGAGGGGAATTTTAATCCAGAGAAAAGCACTTTAATCTCCCCTGCCCCTCAGATCAGGGCTGCTGGGGACATTTCCTTCCCAGCCCAGCTCTTGCTGCAGCTTCTGGCTCCTCTTTGGGCTGGTGGCACAAAGTGCAGGAGGGAGTGCCAGCAGCAATCCCTGGGGCACAGGATTTGCAGAATCCCAGGAGCTCTGAGAATGGAAAAGCTCTCCAAGGTCATCCAGTCCCAGCTGTGCTCAGTCCCCACCTTGTCCCCAGCCCAGAGCTCTGGGTGTCACCTCCAGCCCTTCCTTGGGCACCTCCAGGGATGGTGAAACCACCCTGGGCAGCCCCTTCCAATGCTTGGCCACCCTTCCCATGGGGAAATTCCTCCTCTTGTCCTGGACCAGCCCTTGAGGCCATCTCCTCTTCTCCTGTCCCTGCTCCCTGGCTCCCACCTCCTGCCAGGGAGTTGTGCAGAGCCAGAAGCTCCTCCTGAGCCTCCTTTTCCCCTTTCCCAGCTCCCTCAGCCTCTCCTGGGGCTCCAGCCCTTTCCACCAGCACTGTTCCCTTCCCTGGACTCCCTCCAGCCCCTCTAGGCCTGAGTCACCATTCAAAAAGCAAATATGTGGAGGCCCAGGTGAACCCAGGGTGCAGAGGGGGGTGGAATCATCTGGTTCCAAGGGCACAAAGCTCCTCCATCCCTGCAGCCACCTCACCAAATGATAAAAGATTTTGGGGAGGGTGAAGAAAACAGGAAAATGTGACCAGAGTTTCTCTGCTCATCGTGAGGCTGCTCCAACCAAGGGTTTTGAGTGCTCCTAAATCCAGAAGAGAGGGGAAAAAATAAGAGTTGGGGGTGTGGGAAGGGAGAGAGCCTGTTGTGAAGAGGGGAAAGATCTCCTTGGAGAGTGCCAGCACAGCTCCAGGCACTCTGGGGTCCCTGCTGTGCCCGTGGCCAGGGCTGGGATGAGGAGCTGGGATGGCAAACACAGCCTGGGGAGTGAGGATGATGATGGGAGGGACTGGCAAACACCTCCAGCTGCTGCAGCAAACAGCCACGAGGGCTGGGATTCAGGTCCTGCCTCTCATTAGCAGCAGCTCCCTGCTTCCAGGCCCTTTACAGGATGGAGGGGTTTAAGAACACATTTTACCATCCATTTAATGTAACAATATTAAGCTCGATTTGGCAAGGCCACTTCAGACATAAAACTTTAAAATGAGCTTTTTCAGAGCATAAAATCACAATTGGTCCTGCTAGTAAAAGGATAAAATAAATGTCTATTCACCCTAATTGCTGTCAAACTTGTGATTTTTTTTTTGTTTTGTTTTGTTTTGTTTTCTTTTATATGTAGTAAAGCCAACGTGGTTTTATTGTATAGGGTGCAAACGCTCACCGTGTAATATTATAAATCCTGCAGAGAATTAAGCATCTGCACATTTTTCCTGGCTGTTTCTTGCTTTAACTCGAAACGTCTGTGAGCCCTGGCAGGGCAGGGAAGTCTGTGGGCGAGCCTGATCCCACCTCTTTTCCAGCCCCACTCTTCTCCAGCGTGTTGGCAGCGGGGATTTGAGAGGCTGGTGACAAACTGAGCAGCCTGGGAGGCTGTCACAAAGATCCAGAACATCCATGGGGTTTCTCCACCAAAGGCTGGAAGGAGCCAGCCTCCTGCAAGCTCCAGTTGGAAAACAAGAACCCTTAGATCAGCTCCTCCTACCCCTGGGCCAGCGTGGGGATTGTTGGATGCAGGAGATCCCTGACCTTTGCTAAACTCTGCTTTTGCTTCACGGGTCTCCCTGTGGCTCCAGAACAGCTCTGCCTGCTGTGATTCCAGCAGAAATTCCTGCTCTGCCTCCCCCTTGTCCCTGAAAACCCCCACAAGGAATTGTTGGGTCCCTCTGACCTTGGCTAAACTCTGCTTTTGCTTCACGGGTCTCCCTGTGATTCCAGCAGAAATTCCTGCTCTGCCTTCTTCTTGTCCCTGAAAAGAAGAAATTGTTGGATCCCTCTGATCTTTACTAAACTCTGCTTTGGTTAATGGGTCCTGGGGTCTCTCTGGGGTTCCAGAGCAGCTCTGCCTGCTGTGATTCCCAGAAATTCCTTCTCTGCCTCCACTGTGTCCCTGAAAACCCCTAAAAGGAATTTTTGGATCCCTCTGACCTTTACTAAACTCTGCTTTTTCTTCACAGGTTTCCCTGTGATTCCAGAACAGCTCTGCCTGCTGTGATTCCAGCAGGAATTCCTGCTCTGCTTTCCCCTTGTCCCTGAAAACCCCTACCAGGAATTGTTGGGTCTCTCTGACCTTTACTAAACTCTGCTTTGGTTAATGGGTCCTGGGGTCTCCCTGTGGCTCCAGAACAGCTCTGCCTGCTGTGATTCCCAGAAATTCCTTCTCTGCCTCCCCCTTGTCCCTAAAACCCCCTCTGAGGAGCTTGGAGGGTTTGATGGTGCCCTGGCAAATGTCCCACTGAGGGATCCAGCAGGGATTGCCCCATTTCACCTGGCCTGGGGATGTGAATAGGGGGAACTGTGAAAGGAAAAAGGCTCCAGGTGATCCCAGATCCATCCCAGGGACTGGAGGGTGCTGGATAACCTGGGACAAGAACCCAGTGAACACCAAAAGAACAAAAACCTCTCAGTTATTGTTGCATTTCTTTCCCTTGGAGGTTCTCCGCCCTCCCAGAGATGGCCCAAGAGTTACTCAGGGATGAGATGGGCAGAGCAGAATGGAACATGTGAAATCTGCAGGTGTTTTTTGAAAAAAGAGCAAAGAATTTGTCTGGATAGGGGCTGGAGGAGCTGGGACAGGCAGCGTGTGACAGAACCCTGCTCCTGCCACTCCTCCACCTCCCACCAGCCCTGCTTGGGCTTTTCCAGTGCCTCAGACAGGCACAAATATTCCCCTTCCCTTTGTTTCCACAGCCAGGAACAAGGGATGCATTTGCTCACTGGGAAATGGCACAAACTTGGGGCTCAGCAGCAGCTCCAGGTTCCTGTGGGAGCACTTGGGCACAGCAGCAACACGAGAAAGCTCCAAAAATGATCTTTTCCCATCGTCACTGGTGGCTCCAGGGAGCCCTGGTGGTGCCAGGCAGCTCCTGTCAGCAACGCTGCCCAAACGGGAGCCAAAAGGGAGCCTCTTGTTTCCAAAACAACAACATCATTTCCCTTATTTGCTTCATTATCACTTCAATCTGCAAATGAGGTTTCAGTTGAGGCCAGAAAAAAAAAAAAAAAAAAAAGAACATTCTCCACCTTATAGTTTTTCATTAGTTTCTTTCAATTTTGAAAGCATAATTATGATGGGGTTCCCCAAACTTTTATATTATTATTATTATTATTATTTTTTAATCTTTACCAATTCAAACCCAGCAGAGATTTTGTAAAATGACATTTAAAATTAAACGAAGGTGATTCACACCACCTTTGCTCCTGGTGGGATTCTTAGGAAAGTGAGGATTTTCCCAGCCCAAACTGGATGTATTTGCAGATTTCCAGCCTCCCAGCCAGCCCCAGCAGAGATAAGGGCTGGGGTTTGCACTGTGTTTCTCTTCCACTAGATGTCCCAGTAAATGTTATTTACATTGATGGGGATTGAAGGAATTTCCCTGGAATACTGTTTGTATAAATATTAATATATAGATGAATATAAAAATTATATATAAAAGCAAATACATATAATTTATTTATATATGTATAAAAGTAAGTAAAAATATTTTTAAAAATATTTTTTATTAAAGTATATATAAAAGCTAAAAAGGCAAAAAATCAATAGGCATCCAGCAGGAATTCCACCAGATCCCCTGTCCCAAATCCCAGCTCTCTGTTCTGCTGGCACTGGGACACTGCCCAGGGGACAGGAACAGGAATTCCCCTTGGTTCCCTGTCCCAAATCCCAGCTCTCTGTTCCACTGGCACTGTGACAATGCCCCGGGGACAGGACCTGGAATTCCCCTGCCCAGCCTGGTCCCCTGTCCCAAATCCCAGCTCTGTGTTCTCTTCCTGGCATTGGGACACTGCTCAGAGAATAGGAGTAGGAATTCCAGCTGGTTCCCTGTCCCAAATCCCAGTTCTCTGTTCCCCTCCTGGGTTGGGACNCCACCTGGTCCCCTGTCCCAAATCCCAGCTCTCTGTTCCCCTCCTGGGTTGGGACACCGCCCAGGGGACAGGAGCAGGAATTCCAGGGGGTTCCCTGTCCCAAATCCCAGCTCTCTGTCCTGCTGGCACTGGGACACTGACAGGAGCAGGAATTCCCCTTCCCAGCCTGGTTCCCTATCCCAAATCCCACGTGCCAGAGCATCCCCAGGGCTGTGCTGGATTTAACCCTTTGCTCCCCATCTCCCCCCAGCCCGGGAGAGCCCAAACCCCTGTCGGGCACGGGCTGTAGAACCGGGATGTGCCGGGGCTGTGAAATCAGAGCTGCTGGCGCTGGTTTTGATCCCTTTTGTTCTCGCGTGGTGGTCTCTGCTCCCAGCCCGCCACGACCACAAAAAGCTCCTCACTTGTTCCTTCTTGCCGAGCTTTTCGCTGTCCTTCAGCGGGGGGAAGATTTCAATGAGACACTGTCACTGCCCCGGGGGCAAAAATGCAAAGCAGACAAAGCAAAAAACCCCCCCAACCCAACCCCCCAAAATCCCCCCAGACAGCTCAAGGTGCAGAACATAACACGGCGAGGGGAAACATGTGAAACTGTGCTCTTTTTTGAGCTGGAATTAAAGGAATTGGGTTAATGGTTATTTAAGTAGACACACAGGAGAACAGATTGACTGCAGATAGGAAACAGGTGAGTGCAAACAGGGTGGGTGATAAGGGGACAGGTGGGTTCATTAAATTGGTTTATAAAATATAGAAGAGGGCTGTGAGGTAAGAGGGAATAGAAGTGCTGGAGTTTGGGGTGGCTGGTTTGAATTTGAGCTCCTCATGACCACACAAAGCTGTCACTTAAAAGGAAGATGCTCAGAGAAAGGGGCAGAGCCTTCCTAAAACTGAGAGAATTTGCCTCTCCTGGAATTACTGCCCTGAAACTCCTTCATCCAAGTAAAATTTGGCACTCAACTCCCTCTCAGGCCAAGGTAGATAAGAGACATTTGCCAGAGTGTCCCTAGAACTGATAAGAAGGGAAGGCAGGAGGAATGAGCCCCTCTGGGGGCTGTGCCCTCATCCCAGGTCAGACACCTGCACAGGTAAAGTCAGCAGCAAGTCCTGACCTCCATTCCTCCAAAAAAATGCAAATAAATCACAAACAAGCCTGAAGATGGCTTCAATCACCCTCTTTACACGTTTCCCTTCCTCAGAGAAAATCTCTCCTGGCAGGCTCCAGTCCAGCTCTTGTTTTCCTGGCTGGCAGCAGGATGGGGCTTGGGGACACTTGAAAAACATTGGGATTGTTTGGGGTTTTTTTTAATATCCTGGGAGAAATTAAATCAACGGGCAAATGTGGAAGCTCTGAGTGGAAAATCATGTCCAGGCTTGTGTGTAGAGAGAGAAAAAAAAGAAAAATACAGTGATAACAAGGCAAATCCTGCCATTTCAGTTTTATGTTACATTCATGGGGCAAGGGGGGAAAAAGTCCTGCTCAGCTTTTGAACCTGTCCTCTGTCTGCAGGCAGCAATCCCAGACTCTCCATTAGTTGTGCAGTAAAAGTCAGGAAAAGATGGGAGGAGACAAAATATGGGATGAGAGTGCAGTGGCTGCAGGATGAGAGGATGATTTCTGTGGTGTTGCTTTGGCCTAACATGATAGAATAACCTAAAAAAACCCCCAACCTGGGGCACCCAGACAGACTCCTGCAGCTTCTGAAGTGGAGTTAAAAATGGATAATGTGTTCTCCCTATTTCCCTGGGCTCAGTTTGCCTCAGCTTTGAATCCTGGGGATCCTCTTCCATCTCTCAACACAGATCTTCAGCCAAATAATATTCAGGAAAAAACATTGGGAAGCTCATCAAGGAGGAAGGAGGTCCCTGTGTATCTGCCACTGCCTGGCTCAGGATTTGATGGATCAACAGTGCCAGGGAGCAGAGGATCAGCACTGGGAATTCCCAGCCTGGATAAATCACACTTACATCCCATCCTCAGGCTGGGAAAAGAGAATTTTGGGGAACAAGCTGATGAAGATGGGGAGAGAACTGGAAAATTAATGTTTATTTAATATTTTTTTTTTAAATTCTTTTTCTAAAACTCTAGCAGAGTTGAAGCAGTATCTAGCAGAGGTGAAACCTTATGTTTCGTTTGTTCAATCAGAGTATTATGAGTATCTTCTGTAAAATCAGAATATTGTATGGAATTAGTAAAAATCTGCACGTTTTGGCACAGATTTGGTATTAAAAGTCACATGATCCATTAGAGAAGTTACTGGTAGTCATATTAAAACCAACTTCTTTACACCTCCTTACTTGAGCAGTATTGTTTGTGTGTGTCAAGATAATAAATCCTTATTTTACAGAGCTTGATGTCTGGCCTCTATTTCTTCCACCCTTCTGGTCTTTAATTAATTTAATAAATTAAATTTATTAATTTAAAATAATTCTATTCCTGACCCCTTGGTAAGAGCACATAGATTTATCTGTGGTGATGGAACAGCTTCAGTCCTTGGGAATCTTTCCTGATTCCTCGCTCTTTACAAGATGAGGATTAGGGTTTACCTTCCCCATGGGAATCACTCCAGGTTTGTTGGGTTGGGATGATCCTGTGGAAAGGAGCATTTCCATGGGGGAGCAGCAACCCCACGGATCTGCACAGAATCGAGTTCAACATCCCAAAAGACAGCCAGGACCAACCCCAAGCCCAGCCCACCTGGCACTGCAAACCCCACCAGAGGTCACAACTTCATTTCCAGCCCTAGCAGAAACCTTGTGTTGATTTAACCCACAAAAGATAATGAGGTGATAATTAACACGTAACAAATGACAGGGATTATTATTGCTGGAGACAAAGGCACCTCCAGGACAGATTTCCAGGCTTGGCTCAGCCTGATATTTTGCTGTGGGTTGTTCTTTATTTGTTATTATTTTTTGGGTATTTTTTGGCTTCCCAGAATCCCGTTTTTGGGGAGCCCAGGCTGCAGGGAGGCACCTTGGGATGCAGCAGGGAATGATTTGGAGCAGCCCTCTTCCTGAAAGGAGGTGATGATGAAATGGGGAGAGATGTGGCTGTGATAACCAACACCCACCTTCCCCAGCCCCTGGCGTGTTTGGGGTGGCTCCTGGCCAGGAGGGAGCTTTGTCAACAGCTTTAATTGGGGTGATCTTAACCCTGGGCTGGCTCTGCTCCCCCCATGAGCAAACCAGCAGATTTTCAATTTGTCAGTGCATTTAAAAAGCAACAGAGGACAACAGAATCATGGACTCATGGAATGGTTTGGGTTGGAAAGGACTTTGAAAATCACCTTCCCCCATCTCCAACTGGGTGTGAGGAGAAAAAACTGAAACCTAAAAACCAACCCTAAGCCTAAACTATAACTCTAACCCTAAAGCCTAAAGCTTAAACCCTAACCTTAAACCCTAACCCTAAACCCCAATCCTAGCCCTAACACAGCTCTCCCCAGGTGACACTTCAGGTGATAATGGATGTCACCAAGGCGTGTCCCTGATCCCTGGATCAGCCCTGCAGAGGCTTCAGCAGGATCCGTGTGAGCAATTCAAGTTTTATCCTGTCCTACAAACAGCCCCAGGTCAGGACAGGGTCAGGGAGAAACTCTCCAGGCCTCTTTGAATTCTATTATGGGCATCATAATTCAGATTTTGGGGAGTTCCCTTTCCAAGACTTTAAAATTCAAGGTACAGCAGCAACCAAACCACTTCATCCTGTCATGGATCTGTTTTACAGTCACCAGCCAATTAAACCCCACAAGGGCCAAGAGAAGTTTTTCAAAGCACCCTTCAGCTTAAAGTGCTGAAGTTTTCCTGTTCTTCCCTCTGAATTTCCCCTGGAAAGGAGAACCAGTGGATTCCCATGGGGTCACCAAAGTCTGAGGGATGAAGTGGAAGGAGTTGTGAAACTTCACCTCTGGGTCTTGTCTGAGAATTACAAAACTGATCCAGGAGCTGAAATTTCCACCTTTCCATCTTTCCTCTGGCCCAGCTCAGCCTGTCCTGCCTGGGCACAGGGTCCATCCTGGTGTCCCTTTTTCGATTAAATTTAGGTTTTTTTCCCTTCCACTTCCACTGTGGCTGAGGACATTAAAATCCTCTCAGTAACCCCAGCAAGCTGCAGTTGGGCTGCAGAGCTCTGAGTTTCCTCCCCACGCACTGCAATAACTCTTCCTGAGACCATTATGATCCTTCCAGATGTTGGTGTTTTCCAGGCCCTTTCCAAGCCCAGCTCAAATCCCACATGGAAGGGGAGCTCAGCTCTGGGGGTGGACAGTGTCTGTGTGATTTCCTCATCTCCCCGAGCCTCCCTTCCCTCCCTGCCCTGCTACAATTAGCTTAATGACTGTAAATAACCACCAGGGATTTGCTGCAATAAAGGGAACGTGTCACAGCAAGCAGAGCTTGGAGACAAGCACCACGTTTGTCCCCCAGACTTCACATTGCTGTCCTGCAAATCAAAAAATTATCATTGTCCTGATGCATTTAAAAGAATTCTCGAGGTTTCCAACCCGACTGTGAACATTTTCCTTTCTCTTTCTGCTTTTTCAGCAGCAGCAAACCCCAGGGTGAGGGTTCCAAACAGCAGCAAGCTTTGCTCTTATTTCTTTTTGCTCATCTCTGGCTCTCTTTGGAGAGGGGATTTTCCCCTCCTTGCTTCTTTGAGTTTTGACCACAAAAATATCAAGTATGGAAAAATGGAAGTTTGAAAAACAAAAGCAACTTCTTTCAGGGATAAACAAACCCAGCTGCTCTGGGGTTTTCATAATAAAAATGCATTTTTGCTGCCAGTTGTGGGTCCAGATTAGGTGGAAGGGGAAGGGAGCATTATTTATTTATCTGTAATGGTCTAGGGAAGCATTATTATTTATCTCTTCTTGTTCATTAGCTGCAGGTGCCCTCCCAAAATTGGATAATTCTCCTGCTGACTACCTTGGGAGCTCGTGGGACAGAGGACAATCCTTGGGGAGCAGCACAACCATTTCCAGGGAAAGAGAACTTCAGATTTCACTCTGTTGAGAGCTATGAAATCCCCCCTATCTAAATTTTAGTATTTTCTTGGCTCAGAGGAAACATTTCCATGAACTTCCAGGCATCCTGGTCAGGCTGAGGCCAAACTGATTGCTAGTGTTTGGTGCTAACACCAACAATGCTGATTTTTTCCTCCCTTTCCCTGCCTGGTGTGATCCCAGTCACTCAGCAGGGCCCTGGGCACCTTCAGCCCCTGGAAATTGCTGAGGGAAAACAACAGGGATTGCATTTAGAGGTGGGAACACCCTGGGATAGAAAACATTTCTGTCCTGGGATATAAAACATTCCCTGTTCCAGCAAGGCCACGAGGGGTGGCAGTGGTTTTGTCACTCTGTGGCAGTGGTGTGACCTCTCAGGGCACCTCCCCTCCTTGGTGGCTTTGTTGTTATCAGGCCACAGTGACCAGTCAGGGCTTCCAAAAAAAAAAAAGAAAAAAATTAGCTTTTGGCTCCTCATTTCCAGACAACTGCACTTTTCCTTGGCCAGCTACAGAGCAGGAAAATTTTGGAGGTGAATTCCTCTCCCACAGCACCCTCAGCAATTCCCGGGCTCAAGGACTCTCTTCCCTGAAGAATATTTTTCTCTTGACATCCATCACGAGTCCCAGGGCAAAAAGCAGCAGGTCTGAACAGGAGAGGGAGGGGGAAAGAGCCGGGTTTGCTGCCTTGCAGCATTTCATCCTGATCAGACAGGGAGATAAAGCCTCTGCTCCCTGCCAGGATCAGGTTGGAAGTGGAAGTGGCGGCCACGTATTCCCTGGTGCTCTTTGTGGGTGATTTATCACCAGAGATGCTCCTTTTCCCTCCTTAGCTGGAGTGGAAATCCAGAATAAACAGGAATGAATCGAGTAGGAGGCAGTGAGAAAAGGGTGTGTCCTGAATTGAGGAGAAGGGTAAAAATAAACCTCCAAACGCTGGCAATGGTGTGTTTATAATCACCTCACAGGCTGAAAAGGGAGGACAAATGGCAGAGAAAAGGAGGAAAATGAGAATTTCTGGTTTCTGGCAGAGTGGGTGAAATGTGGGCTCTGAAAATCAATGATTTTCCAGCTCTTGCTCAGCACTTGATGCCCTTTGGCCCAGAGCCACCAGGGCAAAACTGGGTGACAACTGCAACAGGGCTGAGGGATTTTTTTTCCCAGAGAAGCTGTCCTGGATCCCTGGAAGTGTCCAAGGCCAGGCTGGACAGGGCTGGAAGCACCCTGGGACAGTGGAAGGTGTCCCTGCCATGGCATAGGATGGAATGAGGTGAAATTTAGATCCCTTCCCACCCAAACCAGCCTGGGATTCTGTGGTTCTTCAGGAAACTCAGCTGGTGAAAAGAGGAGATATTTTACAGCTGGCACATTACACCTAAAATGAATTTAGATGAACCTAAAATGAAGATGTTCAATAAACTAGGATCTGTAACCTCGATTCCATGTCAGAAACTCCCCCACCATCACAGATTAGCTGTTATTTGTTATATTCCTCCTCATCATTTTGACATCTTCAGGAAAAACCCCAGAATTTGAGCAAGCCAAGTCCATTCTCAGGAAGATCTGTGTTTGCTCTTCAGGGCTGAGCCTCACTCAGCACAGCTTTGTTCCCGAGTCGGGCTTTATCCTCCCTCAGCTGACTTTTCACATCCTGATTCAACAAAGCCCTAAAGCCTGAGCAATCAGTGCTGGCGTAACCCTGAGCTGTTCCCTGCTGAACCTGCTCCCCAGAACTTCTGCAGGGAAGGATAAATGGCACCAGGAGCAGGATCAAATGAGAAACAGCCCTGGGATGTGCTTCTGCATCTCGTGGGATCTGGATTTTTCCTTGGGAAGGAAAGCACCCGAGCTGTGCCAAGCCTGGAATGTGCCACACTCGTTTTTCCCAGGACTGGGGAGTGCAGCTGCAGTGGGATTAGACCCTCAAAGGTGACATTTCTACAGCAGAAAATCTGCTTTTCACTGCCATGAATGACAATGGGTGATGGTGGTGATTCCCTCCTTTAGGCTTTGGATGAAGGAATTCAGTTTTGTGTAGCAAGTGCCATCATGGCTCTTTTAGGGAATCGAATTCCAGCCCAGAGCACGGAGCAGCCCCGAGCTCTGGGGAGCTGGAATCCCCCTGGGACCCGCCTGATCCTGCTCCTGTCCGAGTCCAGGGCATCCCTCTGGGTGCCCTGGATGGTCACAGACCTCGGCAGAGAGGCCTGGGACCTGAGCAAGGGAGTTTGAATCCTGGACAGGGGGTGTGGAGCCAGTCCAGGGGGGTTTGAGACCCTGGCACAGAGCCCAGAGAGACACGGGCTTTGATTTTAGTCCATGGAAAAAGCTTCCAACATTGAGAGAAGAATTACAAGTCACAAAGGTGTAACAGACAGACAGTAGTTAATCACCAAGTGAAAAACTTTGTCGTTTTGGGATTCTTAGAATGGAGGTGAATGGGGGACAAGATGGAGATTTTAGGGTGGTGCCCTGGGTTCTTCTCCTTCTCCCTTGGCATCCATCTCCTGATGTGATGGTGGCACAAAGTAGTTTAAGAAGATTGCATCAGAGTAGAAATGACCCCTTTAGTACAGGTGATAGGCACTGGCATGAAATTGTAAATAATAGACACGTAATTATCTGTATAAGAGGTAGTGACCTCCCATCACAGGGGGAGTCACCTGTGTCCGAGCTGCAGTGAACATCATGGCCAGGCACAGAGAAAATTGTAAGATAAGAAATAATAAACACACGAGAAGCCCAGAAACAACAAAGCCTTGAAGACTCCACTTCATTCTCGTGCCAGACTCAGAGCCTTCAGAGGGCAAAAAAGACTCACTTGAACCACCAGAACCACCACCTGAATCTCGGGTGAAAAGAGAAAACTAAACCTGAGATGCTGCCCGAGGCTGGGAAGGGGCAGAACAAAGGGACCCATCCTCAGCTCCTCTCTGAGGTGTCCCCTTGGCCTCTCCTGTCAGGCATGAGGGGAACAAAGTGATGCATCCCCAGCTCCTGTTCGAGGTGTCCCCTTGCCTTCTCAGGGGACAAAGGGATCCATCCCTGGCCCCTCTCCAAGGTGTCCCCCTGCCCTCTCAGGGAACAAAGGGATCCATCCCCAGCTCCTCTCCGAGGTGTCCCCTTGCCTTCTCAGGGGACAAAAGGATCCATCTCTGGCTCCTCTCCGAGGTGTCCCCTTGCCCTCTCAGGGGACAAAGGGATCCATCCCTGGCTCCTCTCCGAGGTGTCCCCTTGCCCTCTCAGGGGACAAAAGGATCCATCCCTGGCTCCTCTCCGAGGTGTCCCCCTGCCCTGTCAGACATGAGGGGACAAAGGGATCCATCCCCGGCCCTCTCAGGCGTGAGGGGAAATCTCCCCCGGGAGCGCGGCCCGGCCCGTTCCTGTTGGGAGCGCGGCTTTTCCGGATGACTGCGAGTCTGTAACCCGCACCTGAACCTGGCTGGTGGCTCAGCCCCTGGGAATCGTTCCCAGAGGAGGACGAGACCCGACAGGTCCCTGCTGACTGTGGCAGGAAGGCTCTGACAGCCAGAGGTAATTCAGGAAAACCCACGGCTCAGCCCTGCTCTGGGAGCCTCTGCGGGCTCCCGACGCTTCCCCTCAGCTCAGGTGGAGCAGAAAATCCCCCCCAAGTCCCACTCAGTTCTCTTCTGATTCCCTTTTTTTTTTTTTTTTCTTTTTTTTTAATTGGACAGGTTGGCATTGTTCTCATTTTTATTTAAGAGAGGTCTCAGCATTTCGAGGTCTCTCAACATTTCGAGGTCTCGGCATTTCGAGGTCTCGGCATTTCGAGGTCTCAGCACTCTGAACCCTCAGAATTCTGAACTCTCAGCATTCTGAACCCTCAGCATTCCAAACTCTCAGCATTCTGAACTCTCAGAATTCTGAACCCTCAGCATTCTGAACCCTCAGCACTCTGAACTCTCAGCATTTTGAGGCCTCAACATTCTGAACCCTCAGCATTCTGAATCCTCAGCATTCTGAATCCTCAGCATTTCAAGGTGACAAAAGGAAGATGTGGAGAGGGGAAATGCCTTGGGGGAGCATCCCCAGTTATAACAAAGCAGGTAAACGCTGGATTTCCTCCTCACTCCTCCATTATACGCATATTTTTCATGGAAAGGGTGGTAAAGTACTGGAATGATCAGCCGGGGAAGGTAGTGGAGTCACCATCCCTGGATGTGTTTTAAAAAAGACTGGATGTGGCACTTGATGCCATGGTTTAATTGAGGTGTTATGGCTGGATTGGACTCGATGATCTTGAAGGTCTTTTCCAACCTAGAAATTCTGTGATTCTGTGATTAAAAAAGGCCCTAACCCTTCTAAGAAGTTCCATGTTGCATTTGGGACTCTTTTTTTCCCCCGTCTATTTTTTTTCCCCCTCTTTTTTCTCACTTTCTTTTCCCTAACTTGAGTCGACAATTAATTGCAGAGAAAGTGTCTTTCTCCTGGAAGTTCTGCCTTTGCACTTGTCAGAAATGTCATCTGTTAATTACTCACAGTCAGGAGCTGCAGAATTGGGCTTTGATGCTGCAGCTTATCCTGGCCCTGGGTGAGTTGGCTCTTCGTGCCCCAGGGGACAAAAGCGGGGGGACAGGAGGGCCACAAATGTTTGGAAAAACGGTGATGTCTGTGACAGGAAACTCCCAGAAACATCCGCAAACAGGGAAAGTGAGAAATCTTTGCATGCAGATGCTTCTCCACTTGTGGTGAACCAAATCATGAACGAAACGAGCTCGTTTTGATTATTTTGGTGATTTGGAAGGGATGTTTGGGGTGCCCATCCCTGGAGGTGTCCAAGGAAAACTGAAGGTGGCACTCAGAGCTCTGGGGACAAGGTGGGGACCAGGCACAGCTGGGACTTGGTGATCTTTGAGAGCTTTCCCAACCTCAGTGCTCCTGGAATTCTGCTCTCCCAGCTCCCTCTCACAGCCAGCTCTGCACGGCTCTTCCTTAGCAGAGTGATAATTAATTTACAAATTTGGGATCCTCCACCTTCCTGAGGGAGCTCCCGTGTGCCCTGGGGACAGGGAGCTCCTGCAATCCCCATGCCTGGGGAGCAGAGAACATCTGGCTGCTGTCCTGAGCCCCACAGCTGCCCTGGAATCCTGGAGTCATGAAATCCTGGAATCCTGGAAACCTGAAATCCTGAAACCCAGGAATCCCAGAATCCTGGAATCCCGAAATCCTGGAATCCCGGAATCCTGAAACCCTGGAATCCCAAAATCCTGGAATCTTGAAATCCTGGAATCTCGAAATCCTGGAATCCTGGAATCCTGGAATCCTGGAATCCCGAAATCCTGGAATCTGGAAATCCTGGAATCCCGAAATCCTGGAATCCCGAAATCCTGGAATCCCAGAATCCCGAAATCCTGGAATCCCGAAATCCCGGAATCCTGAAATCCTGGAATCTTGAAATCCTGGAATCCTGAAATCCTGGAATCCCGAAATCCTGGAATCCCAGAATCCCGAAATCCTGGAATCCTGGAATCCCGGAATCCTGGAATCCCGGAATCCCGAAATCCTGGAATCCCGAAATCCTGGAATCCCGGAATCCCGGAATCCTGGAATCCCGGAATCCTGGAATCTGGAAATCCTGGAATCCCGGAATCCTGGAATCCCGAAATCCTGGAATCCCGAAATCCTGGAATCCTGGAATCCTGGAATCCTGGAATGGTTTGTGTTGGAAGGGCCCTCAGTGACCACCCAGTTCCAACCCCTGCCACGGGCAGGTTGCTCCAAGTCCCATCCAACCTGGCCCTGAGCATTCCAAGGATCCCTTCTGCATTCAGCCCCTCTTTGCTCACCTTATCCCAGCTTCCCATTTCCAATTTACCCTAATTTGGGTCATCCCAGGAGTTTTTTTCCCTGCTTTTCCTGCCCTTGGTGTTCTCAGGTTCCCCAGCAGACTGATTCGTCCTCTGTTCCAGCTCTTCTTTCCAGAATATTTTGGAATGTTTCTCCTTTCCCACTCCCCACACTCCTGATGCTTCTGGAATCCACCTTTTCACGAAGGAAAAAGGGATAATTAAATTAATTTGGGTTTGTCACCTCTGTACAACGCTTCTGGAACAATTGATTCCCATTTAACAGCCCCGTGACCCTTGGAAAAATATTTTAAATCCCCTAAATCTTGTAGGAGCCAAAATTAGAGCTGTTTAATCAGGGAGCAGAAGAGAATAAAGCTCTCTGCAGACCCACACAGTAAATCCTTTAAGAAGTTCAAAATGCATTTATTAGAGAAAAGAAAAAAAAGTTATGGATGTTTCAGAGGTCAGGAGAAAACGCCTGGGAGACCCATTCCAGCTGATCCATGGAGGTCACTGTTTATATTTTTTTGCTATTTATGTGTGAAATGTTCTCTGAATGAAGGGCATTATCTGACAATTTACTGCTGATTTTCTCCAAAAGGTGGGAAAATGGATGTTCCAAAGGTCTCCAGGCAAGAAAATGGGATTGAAATCAATTCAAAGAGAGTTGGGTTTTTTTGTTTTTGTTTTTGTTTTTTTGTTTTGTGCCCTGGATTCCTTCTGGGAGTTGTGGATGGTTTTTGTGGGTGAAAACAAAGGAAAAAAGAAGGGAGACAGCAAAAAAAGGAGGGAATTCAGAGACAGGGATTGCTGCCTGAGGAATTCTGTGGGGAGGACACTTTGCCTGTTTCACAACTCTTTTTGATGGCCAAAGATTGCTCCAAGTGACACCTTTGTGTTCATAACCTGCAACTACTGATTTCCCCCTTGTGAATCCTGTTGATGGGGATATTTGGGGAGCAGGAATGGCAAAGATCACAACGATTGTGTGGAAGGAATTGATTGGATTTTACATTTAGCCAAGGCAAAGCCCCTCTGTGTTAATTAAGGTTCATTATGGACCAAGGTAAAATAATCTTAGGGATCTGTCTCCAAACCCTGGAGGATCCCTGTTTTCCACTTCCAAACTTTATCAGCTTTCAGACAATCCTGGATAAAGGGGAGGACCAAGCCTGGGAGCTTTGGGAAGTTTCCCCTTGGGATGTGGCCAGGGAGAGCCCAGGGAAAGGATGTTCTTGAGAAAATATTCCTTTTTTTCTTATATTCCTTGAGAAAATATTCCTTTATTTCCTGCTTTTTTTATCCTCAAGGAGAGGTGGGATTTAGGAAAACTCTGAATTTTCCTTGTATACCCAGCAGGTTTTGGGGCTGGGTCTATCACAGATGGGAGTTTGGGTCCATCCTACAATGGGAACGTGAAAAATCTCTGCTGAGAGAGCTTTATTCCCCTCTGGAATGGGAAAATCATTTCAATCCTAACAAAACTTACAAGGTCCTGAATCCCACAGAATTGTGGCCAAATAAGTGAGAGTTCAGAGTTTTCTGTTGTTATTTGCTCTGATCTTTTTTTAACAGGAGCATATCCTTTATAAGCTTTTGGAAAAGTAATTTTTGAAGTGAAAGAGAGAAAAAAAAAATCCTGTTTGGACACCTTGATTTCTTCTTGAAAGCATTTCAAATCTCTACTTTTGGGTTGCTAAACCAGAATTATCAAAAATAATTATCACACACGACAATTTGCAAAGCTCTTAATTAAGAAAAAAAAAAAAAGAGGGAGGAAAAAAAAAAAAAAAAAAGCAAAAATCCCAAGAAAACTTGCAACAGGTTTTCTGTAAGCTTGGGTGGAGTGGAAAAAGTGAGCCAAGATAATTACCCACACTTAGTCATAAGGAGCAGGAAACACAGTAAAAGAAAAAAAAATCTAATTGGGGCTGGTTTTCATATATATATGAAGGTGTTAATTTCCATCACATCATACAATGCAAGGATTGGGATTTGGAGTGCAGGATCCTTGGCCTGCAGATGAAATGACAGCAAAAAAAAGGCAAAAAGCACGTGCAGATGTTGATGTGCACACAATTAAATACTCACACAGCAGCTCAGGACAGGGTTTGTGCTCGTGGAGGGTTTGGTTTCTTTGCTTTCAGGCAAAAGCTGCTCCCACTTGGACACCAAAGCAGAGGAGGGACAAGAGCAGGGCTGCAAAGCCACCAGGCCAGAGGTGAGAGCAGAGAGGTGCCCTGTCACCAGACAGACACAAAAGAACCACACTCACACTGTCCAGCTGTGAGAGCAAAAATAAAGACATTTATTTTGGAGATTAGGGTTTAAATAGTTTTTGGAACTTGATCAGTGATTGGGCCATGAGGTTGGCACCTCTCTGACCCCACTGGTCAAGTTAAAAGTCCATCAATTTGTCCTTCCCCCCCGCCCCAAAAAATGCACAGTTTTCAAAACATCACTCTTTGTTTATGTTACAACACGTGGAAACTCCAGCACAAAAATGTAAAACATCAGAAGGCTGAAAAAAATCAGCACGACAAGTGCCCGTTCAATACAGAGCAGGTCTGACCAGGTGTCACACAACCACAGACCCTCAGGGTCAGTCACAACGACCACAACAACCCCCAGCTCCTTCAGAAAGGGGTGGAAAATTCATCTCTGTGCCACAGGCATCTCTATTTCCCCCAAAGGAACAAGAGCTGGACGTGCTCCTCCTTTGGAGGGCTCCAAATCTCTGTTCTGATGCTCTGAAACAATTCCACTGCCAGAGGAGTTTGACCCATCAGTTATCTTCAGTTTGCAGACATTGCTGAGAGAGAAATGGAACTGGAAATAAATTTCAAATGATGACTTTGCAAATAGGTTTGATATTTTAGAGAAACAGAACTATGAAAGATGCATTGTAGTAGGACCCACGAGGGGCAATTTTAGATGATTGGCTTTAAGGCATTAGCAGCATTGTGTGGCAAAAGCTGATGGGCCAAAAAATGCTTATAATGTATTGCAATTAGGAAATAGTTTGGCTTCTGATTGTGATGGTGTGGATTGTAACATTTGCACCGTCTCACTCTTCTCATGAGACTGAAAATGGAATAAAAATTTTTAAAACACCTCTTAAGAGCCCATCTCTGGGTCAGAAAAAGGGATAATTCAACCCTGGGGGCCTGGGGCAGAGGGTGCCTTGGTTCTCAGCCTGGCAGGATGGTTTTGTGTGCCCAGACTGTGCAGAGAACTCACTGACACTCTGTGTGGAGCCCAGAGCTGTGCACCACTGCAGGGTCTGAAAAACAGAACTGCCAAAAACCCCTAAAAAGGCATCACCCTGTGGGGGCTGCAGGGCTGGCACAGGGAAACACCCCATGGATTTGTTCTTCCAGAGGGTGATGATGGTGATGGTGCTGCACGGGGCTGGCACATCCCCATGGATTTGTTCTTCCAGAGGGTGATGATGATGATGGTGATGGTGCTCCACGGGGCTGACACATCCCCGTGGATTTGTTGTTCCAGAGGGTGATGATGGGGATGGTGATGGTGCTCCAGCAGCAAATCCCTCTGCAGAGTTGTCAGCTGGAAAAGTCACCTCTGAGCCGGGGTGGAAAAAAACAAAACAACCCAGAGGTGAGCAAAGAAAAAACCCCATCTGTTTGTGTTTGCAGGCACGGGGCCTCTCCTCCCTGTGGTGCTGTGGTTGTTGTAGGGTGGCATTCCCTGGCTGCAGCTCCCAGAGGGGAAATGTTCTGGGGAAAGGCAGGATCTGTGCCAGGGTGAAGGGCTGGCTGTGCCCAGGCACTGCAGCATCACAGACAATCCCTAAACTGTTCCATGAGTTCATGTCTCTCCTCCCTTCTCCTCTTGCTCTCGGTTCCAGCTGGGAATGAGCAATGCCCAGCTCTGGGAATGGCAGCACAGATACCTGGTCAGGGGCAGCAGAGGCCTGGCTGTCTCCACAGTCTCAGGAACACCCTGTGAGTCACTGGGGCTGCAGATGCCAATCAGCCCTGGCAATTAGGGATCCTAATTTCCCTCCTCTCTGCTGCACTCTGAGCTAAGGCTCAGTGAAAGGGAGGGGATTTTCACTGCTTTATTCTTTGACTCCTAAAAAAAGGAGGATCAAACCAACACAACTTTTCTGCAGATTGGATCCTCCCCAGATACTCTTTGGGGTTAGGAGAACCCCTTTGATGAAATTCAGCAGTGACACCTCTCAGAAAGGAAAAAGCCTGAACAAGCTGGGCCTGAGGAGGTAAAGATGTCACCCAAAGCAGTCTTTAACCTGGCTGGCCATTGTTCTCCAAGGCCCAGCTATGTTATTCAGAGAAATATAGAATAAATGGGTATCTGGGTGATACAGAAAGATAAATGGATGGAGGACAATGGAAATCCAGGCCTTTTAGGGCTATCAGCACTTTCCAAGCCCCCACACCCAAATCATCCACACAAGGCTGCCCAGAGAAGCTGTGGCTGCCCCTGGACTCCTGGAACTGTCCAAGGTTGGATGGGGTTTGGAGCAGCCTGGGAGAGTGGAAGTTGTCCCTGAGGATGAAACGAGTGGATCCTTCAGGTCCCTCACAAGCCAAACCATTCCATGATTCTCTGGTGATTTATTCAGGGCTTTTTGTCACTCCCAAGCCCAAAACTGCAAACAGAAATGTCAGAGGAGCCCAATGTGCTCATCCCCAGCACCCCTGAGCCTCATGGTACCATTTCCTCTCCATGCCCTCCTCCTCCTCCCAGGAATTCTGACACATTCTCATTCCTGGTCCTGCTCCTGAACCAGCCACTGAGGGATTTTCAAGGGCCATAAATCCTTTTTTGGTTGGATTAATCCTATTTGAAGTGCTGCACCCAGTAAACACCATACACATTTAGCACTGCCTGTGGAAAAGGACAGCCTGGGAACCCAGGATGGGAAGAGCTGGAGGGGAGGCTGGATGAGGAATGATCCCTCAAACATCATCCAGGGGATGAGGAAGGGACTCTCCCTCGGTGTGAGCTGCTCCCCAGTGTTGAAATATTCCACCTCAGTGAGTGTCAAAGCTCTGCCCAGCCTCTCCTGCTGCCTCGTGGCCAGGGGATCCCTTTTCAGCTCAGGGAAAGTCTCTGATGGGGAAGGGAGGGAAAGAAACACTTAAAAAAAAAAAAGAAAAAGAAGAATTTCTGGTGGTCTCTTTTTTGTTGCTTGTTGGAGCCCTGCCTTCACTGCAGAGGTGAAAGCTGCTGGGTGCTGTCAGAGGATGCGGGGCCTGCCTCCTACCTGAGGCAAAAATTGGCAAAAATTGGAGGGGAAAAGGCACATTCATGGAAAGATTTGGATGTGTTCGTAAGGACAGGCATTCCTGGCCAAAGGGAAAGCAGAAAAGACCAACTGACTGCTCCAAGAGTGAGCTGAGAGCAAGTAAACAGGACAATGTGCTGAGACCCATCTGCCTTCCCCTGCCAAATGTTTGCTCACAACAAGAAGGAAAAAGTGACCAGCAGGGACAGGGGATGCTCATTCCTGACAGAGCTGCCACGTTCAGCCACAAACCTGTCTGGAGGAGTGGCCCTCCTGTCCTGTGTCCCCTGGCACTGTCACAAGGGCTGAGGGGACACTTCCACCCTCTGCTTTGGCACAAAGTGCTTTGTGACTTCACAAAATTCCCCTGGGCGAGGATATTAGAACATCCAGTTGTGCTCTCCATTGAAAACACCCGTTAAAAAAATCAAAATATCACAGCAGAAAGGTGTTTGTGGGAGCGAGCAGCCAAGCACAAGCTCCTGGTGGCACAATGAGGAAGATGCAAACCCTGCCAGGCACAGAGGGAAGGGTGATAAAATATTGCCATCTGTTGGCATCCTGAGCAAGGAGGCCTCTCCACATTCCACCTTGATTTGCTTGTGGACAGGGAGAGGAGAGATGGGACAGCAGAATGCCCTAAGAAGGAATCATCTCAAAAGACAACACTCTTTTTTCTTTTTTTTTTTATTTTTTTTTTTTTTTAATTTTTTTTTTTTAAATTTTTTTTTTTTCATTTTCGCTTGGGGATTCCAGGTTCTGATCTCCCTCCTCTCCTTCCCACCCACGGTATGTCACCACACAGGTTTGGCCAAATCCTCAATCTGGATTTCCAGGGTTCAGGGTCTGCCTTTGGGAGGTTGTCTGTCCAGAAAACAACCCCTTCAGGGACAAAGTCCTTTAATATCATTATTAACAAACACAACATCAGGTCTCTGTGAGCAGCTGGAACACTGAGGGGAGGTTTAGGGAGGCAGAACTTAGGGAAGGACCTTTCCCAGCATTGTTCAGGCCCCTGGAAGGCAGAAGGGAATTGAAATGAGGAGAGCTTGGGATTGCCAGAGCTCCAGAGGAGGAGGATTTCAAGAAAACCAATAAAACTCGTGCTGTTCCTTCCAGTTGGAGATAGAGGAGCCCCTTTGTGCCAGACACTGCCATGACCTCAGAGCCTGGAGTGCCAGGAGAGCCTTTCCCACATCCCTGGGGATTTCCAGGGCGTGAGGAGCTGGAGCTGCCATGGGGACACCCCGAGGGGCCCTCAGGGGGAACCCACCAAATATCAGCAGCACAAACCCTGGGGCACAAACTCCAGGCCTTGGCTGCCAACCCAAATCTCTCTTTGTTGCCTTAAAACACCACAGGGCCAGCTCTGGAGGATTTGCAGCTGGAAGTTGAAGATGGGAGGAGCGACTGGTGAGGTTCCATTTGAAGTTTTGCTCATTGCATGGGAAAAAATCAAAACAAAACAAAACAAAAAAACCCCATCTGAATGCTCCTGAGCTGCAGCAGAAACTCTGGGACAAGCCCTGCCCCATCCTGGCACTGCCCAAGGCCAGGCTGGAGCACCCTGGGACAGTGGAAGGGGTGGAATGGGATGGATTTTAAAGCCCCTTCCAACCCAAACCATTCCATGATCCCATGAAAACTTGAGCTGGATGGTTCTGCCATCTCTTCCACGTTTATTCCAAGCATTCATCCATCCTCAGCCTCCTCCATCTGACATCTGAGGGCTCCACACTGTTGTTCACCCTCCCTTGGATCCACGTCTCCAGGATCGCTCCAAACTCTGCCCAACTCTTCCAGCATCACCTTGTAGGAGAAAAATCAACTTTCAGCCCAGAGTTCTTGTTTGAATTGGAGAGATGAAGGGTGGATGAAGAAAACAGCATCATCCTCCCAGCCAAAGTGAAATTGTGTTCTAATCAAAAAGGCAAATGTTTCACCCTCAGGATCTGACACTCTCAGGAGCAGAGATTTTGGTTTGATCCAAGGCCCAGAAGAGGTTGGAGGTGTCTCACTCCTGGCTGGAAATTATGAAAATAATGGGCATGCAAAAAAACAACAGTCAAAATATCAAAGAGTCATGTTAATTTTTTTTTTTTAATTAAGGTTTTAAAATAAGAGTTTCGAAACTTGAACAGAATATTGTTTTTATTCCATTGTTTTTTCAAACACTTCAGGTCAAACTGCTCCAAGTAATGAGGTTTTTGCAGTGAAAGTGATAAAAGAAAAATGCCTTGCAATTGTTTTAGGCAAGAAAAAGCTGAGAGTAAAAAGTTTAACCAAAATTTGAAACACAATGTTGATGGTGGAGACACTGATTTTGTCCTACAAAGCTGAAAAAGTCAGTTGGCTACAAAGTTAAAAAAATTATTCTTATCAATTCTTGCAGCCACTTCCCTGAATTCCATTCTAAGCAAAATGTGACGATTTCACCATTTCCCTCAGAAAACTACAAAACCTCATCTCCTCCATCTGCTTTTAGTTTGAGCTAAAAATTTGTCTAAAACAAGAAGAGTGATATCTCTGAAAGAAATACTCCTGAAGCAATAAAGTCCAAAAAAAAAAAAACCAACAAAAAGAATTCTGGATAAAACCCGAAGTTGCCTGACAATTTTCCCATCCCACAAAAACTCGGGATCTCCAAAACAATTTTGCTGCTCAGTAGGAAGAAATTTTGCAGAGAAAACAAAAGACCCACCCAAGAACATCCAAAAAAGCCCCGTGGGGAAAGCTCTGATTTGGGATCTCAGTGATTCCAACCCAAATATTCCCCCCTGTCTGCTGGAGGTGATGACTCCTGTCCAAAGCCAGGAGCTACCCTGGATCTGGGAAGCTTTGCTCCAAATGGAAGCGTTCCTGAAAAAAAAAAAAAGAAGAAGAAGAAAAAAGCTGTGGTTTTAGTGAATCACGATGAAAAATTGTCCTCCAGAATTTCTCAACTCCTTGTCAAACTTGGGGATTAAAGGAGCAGGAGCTCAGGGTGGCTGTGCCATCCCTCAGGGTCAGGAGCTTCCCCAGGGGTTTAAGGAATGGGATGGGATTTAAGGAATGGGATGGGATTTAAAGGATGGAATGGGGTTTAAGGAATGGGATGGGATTTAAGGGATGGGGTAGAATTTAAAGAATGGGATGGGATTTAAGGAATGGGATGAGATTTAAGGGATGGGACTTAAGGAATGGGATGGGATTTAAGGGATGGGATTTAAGGAATGGGATGGGTTTTAATGAATGGAATGAGATTTAAGGAATGGGATGGGATTTAAAGGATGGGATTTAAGGGATGGGATGGGATTTAAAGAATGGGATGGGATTTAAGGGATGGGATGGGATTTAAGGGATGAGATGGAATGGGATTTAAGGAATGGGACTTAAGGAATGGGATGGGATTTGAGGAATGGGATGGGATTTAAAGAACAGAATGGGATTTAAGGAATGGGGTGTCAGGAGCTCTGGTGCTTTTGGGGAGGTCTGGGAGCCTCAGCTCTTTCCCCAAATCCACCCAGCGAGGTCCCACAGGCTGAGCTGCTTCTCATGGGCAGAACTGGAGTTAAGATCTCACCTAAATAATCCAAATTTTTCAGTCTGGGGACATATCCAGGCTGGCCAGAGTGACCCAGAAGGAGCAGCAGCAACAACCTGACACCTGCCCCCAAATTCAGCTGCACGGCTGAGTGCAAACCTCAGAAATAAATGAATATTCTGTGAACGAGGGAAAGGCTCCAGCTCCCATCACTGTCAGCAGCTGAAGCATTAATGGTGCTGAGCAAGGGCTGGGGGGTGAAATTCCCGTTGTCTGAGTGACACTTTGGCTTTTGGAAAGCTGGAGTTTGGCCGTGGCACAAAGAGATCTCATCAGGCCAGGAATGCAGCGGGGTGTGGCCGGGGCTGCAGGTAACAGGCACTTTCTCCCCTGCTTCCCTTTTATTTTTAGAGCCATCAGCTGAAATGTCACCTTCCCTACCAGAGCCTGGGCTCTCCTCACTGGCAGCAGGGTGGGATTTTTTCTTTTTTCTTTTTCTTTTTTATTTTTTTTCCTTTTTTTCTCCTCGCTTTGAAGTCAAACCAGTAATTAAGGAGGAGGCTTGACTACCTGAGAATCCCTACCTGGTGTTGTTGCTGTGTTCCCACTAATAATAGGATCTGAGCTGTGTGCAGAGGGTTCTGTGGGAGTCCAGGCAGGGATCTGGAGGGGGATGGGCTCCTCTCATATCCATCAGGGATTAACTCATCACCCTGCCTGAAAAACAACACCCCGAGCAGCCAAGGGCCTTGTCCTGCCCCATCCCCTGAGCTGGTGGCAGAGCTGGAAATGCAGCTCGGGAGGTTTTGGGGTTGGATTCAGCAGGAATTAACTCCCTTATTTCATGCCTTGATATTTATCTGGGATCCAGAGGCTTCTGGTCTACTCCTGGAATAAAGTCCAAAGGCAGAAAAACCCCATGATCCCTGGCAGTGTCCAAGGCCAGGCTGGACAGGGTTTGGAGCAGCCATGGACAGTGGAAGGTGTCCCTGTCACTGTGGGGTGGAACTGGATGAGCTTGGAGGTCCCTTCCAACCCAAACCAGTCTGGGATTCCACAATTCCATGAGTTCAAGCATCCTGAGCACTCAGGGGAAGAGAAACATTGATTTCCAGGATGCCAGTTTGGGAATTTAAACACCAAGGCCTCGTGTGTCTGATTCATCCTCTTTTTTCCTCCTTGATCTGATCTTTAGTTCACACCAACACTTCCCCAAATTGAAACCCTGAAGTGAAGAAAAATCCAATTTTACAGATGTTGAGTGTCCCTTGTGTGTGAAGGGGGAGCTCCTGGGTGACAGAGCATAAGGAAAAAACAAGTGACAAGGACAAGCAGAGCTCAGGACCAGGCACAGGGATGTGACAGGGACAAAACAGAGCTCAGGACAAGACACAGGGATCAAACAGGTGGCAGGGACAAAACAGAGCTCAGGACCAGGCTCAGGGCACTCAGAGCTGATTCTGGCAGAGCCCAGCAGTGCTCCAGGGCTGGGAATGCTGAGCCATCCTTAAACCACCTCAGTGGGACAGGTGGCAGCAGCTCCAGGAATGCACAAACTCGATTTTTTTTTTGTTCATTTTGACATTTTTCCCCCTCCCCACCTCCTTAACCCCCGCTGGATGTCAACCAGCCCAAGGCTGATCTTTTCCCACCTTCATAAAGCTGCGGTGGGGATGACACCCGTGGTGAAAATTCAAAATATAAACGGGGTGGTGTCACTTTGCAGCCCCCTCTGAGCGTGGCTACCCAATGTTCCGACAAAACGGGGCGGTTGGGATTCACTTGGTAAATTTTCTGGTCAATTTGGTTTATCTAAATCATCCCTTTGTACGGAAAGCTGGGAAAACACGGCAGCGAATCAGCTCGGGGAGGATGTGGTTATCAGGAGATAATCAGGCCCTGGGGAAAGCAGACACACCTGGCTCTGCTGTGCCCTTGAAGAATCATTAACTCCCTTCCACCACCCCAGGAATCACCACTGGCCTCCGATTCCTGCACTGCAGCAGGGAGAGATCCCCAAAAACAGCTCCTGGGGGAGTCCTGAGGTGTCCCTGATTCCTGGAGCAGCAGAAAACCTCCCAAGCAGCTCCTTTAAACCTGAGTTTAGCAGTGAGGAGCTTTTCAGCTCTGGTGTGCAGGGTGATCACACTCCCAGGGGCTGGAATGACAGGAGCTGCCCTGGAGCAGGGGATGGGAGTGACAGCCTCTCCCTGGCTGGAATTCCACACCCTGGTCCTTCCACGGTGCAATTTCGGGGGCTGTGAATCCATTACCTGGCCAAAAATCAACCCCGGAGCGAGGCAGACACAGCTGCCAGGTGAGCTGTGGCTGGGAGAAACCTGGACTGATTTAGGGACAGTGGGGAAGGATGAGGAGGAATGGGGAGGGACAAAGAGGAGAAAAAAGGAGGAATAAAGAGGAGGAATAAGGAGGGATGAGGAGGAGGAATAAAGAGGGAAAAGGAGGAGGAATAAAGAAGGAAAAAGAAAAAAGAGGAAGAATAAAGAAGGAAAAAGAAAAAAGAGGAAGAATAAGGAGGAATAAAGGGGAGAAATAAGAGGGAATAAGGAGGAGGAATAAGAAAAGTTTTCTAGCAATTCAGGCTCTTGAAGCACCAAGAGTTACACCAGGGTGGGGGAAAAAAACCCCAGACAGATCCATGTGGAGCAAAGGAGGGAGGGAGGAAGGAGCATTTGGGTGCCTTGCCATCGACTCCCACCTCCTTTTTCCAAGGAAAAGCCTTGTCTCCCCGCAGCCCCGACGCTGCAGGCACCAGGCACGCCTCCTGCGCCTCGGGAAATCCAAAGGGAAAATATTTGCATTGGAAGGCAGCGGCTGATACCTCAGCAAGGTGGAAGTGGATCTGACACCTCCTGCCCCGAGCCCCTTTGGCAGTGGCAGCTCCTTCCTGAGCTCAGCATGTCTCAGCCCGTGGCTGCCACTGCAGCTCCCTGACCCGGCAGCACAAAGGGGATTTGACTCTTCAGGGGATGGGATCCATTCCAGTGGGGAAGGGGAGCACTTCCAGCCCAGACACCTGATGGTGTTCACTGAAGCATCGCTGGCATTTCCCTGCAAGACCCATCCTGAGAGACTTGGCTCTTCCACGTCCCAGCCTCCCCCAGCTCCCACCCTCCAACTGCCACAGTGTACTTTGGGAAGCTGCCAGATTCTATTAATTAAACTATTATCTTCCCTCACTCTCTCTCTCTCTCTCTTTTTTTTTTATTATTTTTTTATTTATTTATTTTTTATTGAAGATCTCATAGCTCTGAGGAATCCATTGTTTGTTTTAATTAGGAGCGAGGATTTATCTGGAAATCCGTACATGGGGCTGGCTGGAGTTTTGTTCTGTTCCCAGGTGAACATGGAAATGTTGTTGCCTCGAAATTAAGGGCACAAAAAGTATCTTTCATTTCAGCACAAACCTTACAAAAAAATCCCCAAAACCTGAAAATCTGAATCTCCAGTTGAGGGAAAAGGGAATATCAGCCTCATTGCACACGCATTGATTAACTCCAATTTATTCATGGATAGTTCCCTCCAGGACACAAGTGGACAATCCCTGCTACAAACTGAGCAGGAATTATTTGCTAATTTGAGAGATAGAGAGAAAATAGGCATTGCTCCAGCCTGGCTGTACAGGCAAGAGTTTTCACCTGCTCCTGCTTCTGACTTCACTGCTCTGAGAGCAAAGCTCCTCTCTGCCTTGGTTATTCTGTAATTAGTCAGGTTAATGAGTTATTTGAAGCTGATGGGATCCTCAGAACCCTTCTGTCCCTCAGGTGCCCAGGTCAGGTGTGACACAGCTCCTCTCCATCCCCACCTCAGGATGTCTTTATCCCATCTGGCAGGCTCAGAAGTGATGGACACATCCCAAAGCTGTTCCAATCATGGAACCACAGAGTCATGGAATGGTTTGGGTGGGAAGGGACCTTAAAGATAATTTAATTCCACCCCCTGCCATGGCAGTGACACCTTCCACTGTCCCAGGGTGCTCCAACCTGGCCTTGGACACTGCCAGGAATGCAGAAGCAGCCACAGCTTCTCTGGGAATTCTATTCCAGGGCCTGCCCACCCTCCCAGGGAACAATTTCTTCCTGATATTCCATCTGATCCTACTCTCTGTCAGTTTGAAGCTATTCCCCCTTGTCCCTGTGCTCCAGGCCCTGGTGAAAAATCTCTCTCCATCTTTCTTGTGGGCTTCCCTCAGGGAAATGTTTGGGATGGATGCAGAGAACTCAGGACTTCAACTTCCCAATAAATAAAGGCAGCCCCTGAAGGCACACTCAGATTGAGCTTTCCCATCCCAGATCCCCGTTTGCCCAAAGATCTGTCTGGTTTTGGGATCTGCTTTGGAGTAGAATTGACAATTTCCTATCAATCACCTTCTCCAGTTTTTAACTCTCCTCCCAGGGAAGTTCCCCTGGGGTGAAACTCCTGCTGCCTCCAAGGAAACCTCTCCCCCTCGCTTATTTTTCCTCCTCCCTCCAAAACATGGAACACTGATGGAGGGAATTCTCTGCAAACCACAAATAAATACATTTTTTTGAAGAGTTTCATCTCCTCTTGGCTCAGCCTGAGCATTTCAATTACCAGGGGGAAGAAAGGAAGGAGCAGGAATGAAAGATTGCTCACAGTGCCTGGGCTGGGTTGGATAACAAAGGAGTGATAATTCCAAACAAAACCTCAGCAAGCTGCTGTTGTTTGACATTTATCCACAATATCCACCAGCACAAGGCTTTGCTGGGAATTCTCCAAGCCTGTCTGTCTCTTTTCTTTCCCTTGGAGTTCTGCTGGAGGTTGGAACAGAGGGGATTTTGCAAGGCAGGGTTTGCTGTGAGACCAAGGAGTTTTCCCTCCACTCCCACCTCAGCCTGCAGTCAGTTCTTTACCTAAAACTCCTCCTGGAACACTCTGGGATATTCCTGGGAAGATCCTGTCTGACTCCTGCAGTGCACACAGAGACACTCAGGGATATATCTGGGCTCCCCATCAGGAATTTGCTTCTCCAAGTGAAGCCATCCTGCTCCAAATGCAATTTTCATCCTCCATGACTTCCCTGGGATGGAGTCTGTGATTCCAGAGTCCAGAATTCCTAAATTCTGGACTCTTCTGCTGACTCATCTCCAGAGCAGAACCAGGTGGGTCCCATTAACTCCAGTCCAGGCAGTGGGAACATGGAGAGAGTCCCCACAGACAGACAGAGATTTTGGCAAGGAGCAGCCCTGGACAGGAGCCAGCTCAGGAAGCAGCTCAGGATAATAAGGTTTAGATTTGTTGGTGCAGCAGAGGGAAAAGCCCAAGGTGCAGAGTGATTGGGGTGACTCAATCTGCTGCCAGGCTCCCAAGGAGCTGGATTCCAGTTCGGATCTCATCCTCAGTTTGCTGGTTGGAAATGGACGTTCAGGGAATAGGATTTGGAGTGCCCATCAGAGCCCATAAGTTTCAAAAGAAGATGAGAGAAAGTCGTTCCTTTCCGACCACACAGCTGAGGGTTTGATTCCAGCAAAGCTTTGGGGTTTTCCTATCGTTTTTGAGAAAGATCCAATCGCTTTCCTTGCAGCTGGAAAACTGATGGCTAAAAATGAGCCGAGTGCTTTTCCTGAAGTCACTGGGCCAGATGGAAAAGAAGAACAGGGAACTTCCCAGACAATGAAGAAGAGTTTGGAAGGCTCCAGAAATAAATTTTTTTTTTTTTTTTATTGAGAAAGTATATAATGAGGTAATTATCTATAATTTTTTCAAGAAATATTAGAAGATAGAATAGTTGGAGATGAAAGAATTGAGTGCAGGAGCCCAGAACTCTTGATTTACTGTTTTCTACTCTTAGACCACAAGAATTTTGCAAAGCATTCCTCAAGAGCAAACTCTGCTAGATTGGAGCCTGATGGAGCAGAATTGAGGACAAAGTTCCACTGCACCCTGGCTGCCCACTGCCTCGACATCCAGAAATTTCCATGGCTAATGATGGAAAGGAGAGGGAAAACAACCACAACGGCTTCTGAGGACCTTTATTGGACAACCCAAAAGGCAAAGCCTTGGGCTGAGATCCAGAGTGATCCTGGAAAACCTCATTTTTTACTCCAGAGCGAGACATTTCCACTGGCTCGTGACCATGCTCCATTAATAACCCTGGAGCTGCTGATGGGACACCCATTCCTGGGAAGCCCTGGGAAAAATGAGGATGGATATTTGGGCCTGCCCAGAACACCCCTGGGCTTGGCTTTTCCAGCCACAGGCTGATCCTAAATGCTGGCCTCTCCTGGGACTGGCCTTTCCAGCTGGGCTGGAAATCACCCCAGGGGATTTTGAAGCTTTCCCTTTGGCAGTTTAAGGAGGTTTTTTTTTTTTTTTTTTTTCTCCCCTGGCTGTTGAAAGTGCCTATTTAGGGACTTATCAGCTAAAAAGTCCTAAAAATGCCACTGGGGTTGCTTGTCCAACCCTTCCAGCTCCTGTGTGATGGGAAAGCTGGAGAATCCAGCTCTGCAGGCCAGGCTGAGTTACCAGAAATACCTGTCAGTGTCACAGGGACACCAAATCCCACCCAAAGCCTCAGGTCCTGGCAAGAATACTTGTCAATGTCACAGGGACACCTCATCCCACGCAAAGCCTCTCTCAGGTCCTGGCAGGATGGAATTTTTCCCCTGTGAAAACCCTTCAGTGAAGCACCAAGAACTGCCCAGCTCCAAATGCAGCTAAAACAGAGAAGTCCCAGCTCCACATCCCATTCCCACTTTTTCTTCTTCCCACATCAAACCCCTAAACTGGACACAGCCCATCTCCAGGTGAGTTCCCTCTGTTTTCATCCTTAATCCTGGAAAACCTCAAAAACAAATTTTCCCCTTCACCTCCGAGAGGTGCAGAATAAGCCAGCACAAATCCAGCCCCAAATCCAGCTAAGATAGAGAATTCCCAGCTCCACACCCGTTCCCACTTTTTCTTCTGCCCACATCAAACCCCCAAACTGGGCACACCCTATGCCTTCTAAATTCCTGCACTGATTTATTTCTTTTTCATTTATAAATGAATTATTGTTCGGTTTAAAACGAATAACCAATAACAATGGAAATTCAACTGATTATCTTTTAATAATATAATTACAACAATGAATTGAATTAAATTAGCAAATTTGGAATTTATTTCTGATGGAAGTGTATTTTTAGTCTCTCTTTGAACAGGGATGGCAGCTCTCTGGAACATGGATCTGGGGACAATGTCAGGGTCTGTCTCTGTGCTCTTGTCCCCTGGCTGGTAGCAATTTCCTGAGCTGAGTGGATCCCCCACTCCTGGACAATCCTGGACTCTGATTTCCCCCCACTTCCCAAAGCTTTGCCTTCATCTCCTGCAGCCAGCTCAGCTCCAGGCTGGCTGTGACCACCTTCCCCTCCCAGGCAGGCTGTGTCCATCCCACAGAATATTCCCTTTCCACATCACTTTAAGCTCTCAGCTCAACTCCTGCCTTCTCCCACCCTTCTGGGACCCCCTGGCTGCTTTTCCAGCTTTTCCCAGCTCCAAACATCTTCTCCCCAGCCCTTTGTAGCCTCCAGCCCAGGGAGCAGGGGCTGTGTTTGCCTTTGAACCCCTCAGGTGTGGGGCAGGGCCCCAAGGGTGGCCCTGGGGGGGTGTTGAGTGCTCCAGAACGTGGGATGTGTTTTCCTAAGGGCACCTGCCAGAGCCCTGCTGACACATCAAGGCAAGGAAAATATTTGCCAGCAGCCACCTCTCCCAGCCTTCCCCTGCCTTTGTTGGGGTGGTGAGTTCAGCTGGGGCTGCAAACACAACCCTGCTCCAGCCAGACCTTCCCCGACAGCTCCTGGGGGCAGGAACAATTCCCAGGATTGGGAAAAGTGCCAGACCCAGCTCTGCCTCTTTCCCTTGGGCCACAGGAAACTGTCCCACAAGTGTCACCAAGGAGAGGTTGAGCTGTCTCACCTCTTTTCACCAAAGGCTGCCTTGAAGCTCTTCCTGAACTGCTCAGGCTTCTCCTTCCAGAAATTCCAAAGTAATTATTCTCTCCCCCTGGGCCACAGGAAACTGTCCCACAAGTGTCACCAAGGAGAGTCTGAGCTGTGTCAGGTCTTGACTCTTTTCTCCAAGGCATGCCTTGAAGCTCTTCCCCAATTGCTCAGGCTTCTCCTTCCAGAAGTTCTGAAATAATTATTCTGTCCCCTGGGCTGCAGGAAACTGTCCCACAAGTGTCACAAGGAGAGTCTGAGCTGTTTCAGGTCTCACCTCTTTTCTCCAAGGGATGCCTTGAAGCTCTTTCCCAACTGCTCGGGCTTCTCCTTCCAGAAATTCAGAAATAATTATTCTCTCCCCATGGCCTCTCTCCCCTGGGCCACAGGGAACTGTCCCACGAGTGTCACCAAGGTTGAGCTGTGTCAGGTCTTGACTCTTTTCTCCAAAGGCTGCCTTGGAGCTCTTCCTGAACTGCTCAGACTTCTCCTTCCAGGAATTCTGAAGTAATTATTCTCTCCCCTGGGCCACAGAAAACTCCCCCAGAAGTGTCACCAAGGAGAGTCTGAGCTGTGCCAGGTCTTGACTCTTTTCTCCAAGGGCTGCCTTGGAGCTCTTCCCCAATTACTGGGGCTTCTCCTTCCAGAAATTCTGAAATAATTATCCCCCAATTCATGGAATCATGGAATGTTTTGCACCTTAAAGCCCAGCCAGTGCCACCCCTGCCATGGGCAGGGACACCTTCCACCATGCCAGAGTGCTCCAACCTGACCTTGGACACTTCCAGGGATGGGGAGTCCTTCAACCTTTCCAGCCAAAAATTGTCCCCTTTAAACTGTTTGTGACCCTGGAATTCCTGGCTGGAAATTAAATCTCAGTAACAATGCTTGGATTTGCCCATTTAACTTTCCTAC